>JBDFRD010249564.1:0-11129 GCA_039654405.1 Bullina lineata
GAGAGAGAGAGAGAGAGAGAGAGAGAGAGAGAGAGAGAGAGGGGGGGGGAAGGGGACATTCAAGAAGAGAGAAAACTTAAGACAGACAGAAGCAGTCTGTCTCTCTCTCTATTTATAAGCCTTAGTCATTTCCCTGCTGCTTCATTATAATACAATTTTATAGCATTTATGGGCTACAAGACTACAACAAGCGTTCAAGATTTGGGCTTAATCATTAGGAGCATATCAACTTGAATCAACGGAATAACCAGTAGGCGAGCGAAGAAAAGGGAGACGCAGATGGTGAGGGGAGAACCAGAGAGTAATAAGAAAAGGAGAGCAAGAAGAACCAGAAGGTAACGAGAAAAGGAGTAAGGAACCAGAAGGTGAGGGGAGAACCAGAAGGCTTTCGCAGGCGAGGGCCCTGCCCGCGATTGAGATCGATGGCCTGCGTTCAGTGGATGGGATCTGGCGGGGAAGTGCTATCAGTTAATCTGTGGCGAGGCGAGGATGGAGCAGAGTGACGTTTGTGGCTCAGTTGGTGAATGATGTCCATATTTATAAAGCAGACAAGCTCTCCCTCACCCCCAACCACACATACTTGTTCATCATCATCATCATCATCATCATCATCATGCCTAATGTTGGCCTCTCGCATATGCCAGGCATACAAAGGGTGGAAAAAAGTTCTACTTCCGGTATGAATACTAAGATGGCGGGTTCATTATAATTGCTGAGGGAGACAGCAGAGAAAAAAATCAATGGCACTAGCACTGCTGTGTTGGTTCACGACTCAAGCTAGCTGTGGCGGTGCTTGACAATTGATCGATGCTTTTACAGAAATATGGACGAGGACGTGTGTAGTTCATTTCGTGTGTGCTTTGGCATTGTTAAAACAATTCTTGGTGAAGTAGAAAATAAGTTAATAAGCTTCTTATATAAAATCTAGACATCTATAGACTAGATTTCTTATTAATTTGTCATCGTCTTAGGTCTAGAATCTAGTCTAGGTCTTATTAGTCCTATTAATATTAAGCTTATAATTAATTTTATAGGATAGATTTGGAACTGTGTAAAATCTAGATCTAGGTCTTTGTTTCAATGCTGTTTTAGGCAAAGAATAAAAATGCGGCTACAAAAAAACTGTAGGCCCCTAGATCTAGATCTCTATAGATTAATAGGCTAGATCTAGACTTCTATTTCTGCTCATTCAAGTCAGAATAAAGTTCAAGAACCACCTTTCATCGTGGAATTCAATTTAGAATCTAGATAATATAGAATCTGAGCATTGCCACAGTATTGTCCTACCAGGATAGATCAATATTTCATGTGCATGCAATGTGTTCCAGTCCAAGAACATTTTTATGTGTGAGTAACATGATTTACTTATAGGTCTGTCAGTTAGTGCAATCATACCATATGACAGGCACATCCCAGTTGAGAGACAGAATGTTCTTTGTATACTATACAGACTCAACCAAGTTCAAGAAAATTAGACTCCCCACTGCAGATGTGTCTCTTTCTGGGTGCCATTGAATTTCATATGTTCTGATGAATGCTTACATGCAGAGAGTTGTACTCATCTAATTTTGTGATCACTGTTAAAGGTCTCTTGGCGTTACTCCACAATCTTTCGCCCTGACTATGTCTTTGTTATTTGGTAGATGCTGTAATAATTAATATTGCATCTTTACCATCCTGATGATCATAGAGAAAATACATTTATTAATGTAGTATACAGCATTTTTGAATCAACTAAATGTTTGGCAAGAGCCTTGTTTACTGGAGGTTAGAGGCAGGAAACTGAAGGTGTCTAAGCCGATGATCATTAGGGTGAAGCTGGGTGCAATTAGTATAGTAAATGAGAGGGAGAGGAAGAATATAGAGCTGGATCTGACTCGTATTTCTCTCTCTTTCTACTTTCTCCTCCCTCTCTTCCTCTGTCTTTCTCTCTGCTTCTCTCTCTCTTTCCCCTCTCCCTCTGTCTTTCTATCTCTCTCCCTTTGTCTTTCTCTTTGTCTCTCCCTCTCTCCCTATGTCTTTCTCTCTATCTCTTTCACCTTTCTCTATGTCTCTACTTGTCTCTCTACTTCTTTCTGTCTCACTTTCCCTTTTACAATCATAATGATCATAAAACACCATTTATATTTGAAATTTGAATAAAAGTTGTCTTGTTTCTATATGAAGCAATACAAATTTATTTAAAAAAATCAATATCTGTGTGTGTTACTGTGTTGAAGTAATATTCAAATAGATCCATGTCTAAAATGATCCAGATTAAGCCTATTACGAGGTTTGATCAGAGCATTTAGTGTGGGATGAAATCTTATTATCTTTCACTCTAGTTGCATAAGCCTTAGGTCTACACAACAATATAATGTAAGTGAGGTGATATTAGACGATTCAAAGGTAGGACATTTTTAAAATCATCAAATTTCTTTTCTAAAATGGTGAAATTTTGTCAGCACACTGGGTAATATTCTATGTATATTGAAAATTAGTACTAAAAAGTTTAGAAATTCTAGTTTTACCACTAATCACCAATTTTAAGATTAATGTTACAAATTTAAGAGGAAAAACAACAAAATGTTTCTTATTTTTCCAGAATTTGACTATCTAAACCGATAATGAAAGGTCCAAGGAGAATCACACCTACACTTCTTGCTGTCTCAGTATGCTTCTTTCTTACACCAACATCTCAGTATCCAGGAGAAGAACATCATGAAATAGGCACATTATCAGGGGATGTGCAGAACTGGGCCATGCTTATTCAGAACTACATCTTGCAGGTATACAAATATATGTGTGTTCTTTTGGTCTTGGTGATACTAATGTTAATTAGAAGTAAAGTACAAACCATAATACCGCCCCACACCCAACACAGAAACAAAACAAACAAACAAACAAACAACAGCAACAACAAAAACAAAACAAACAACAAAAATACAAAAAGTAACACTAAAAAGAAAGAAAGAAAAAAAATTTTAACGTATAAACTGTAACAGGTATGGAAAGTTATGGCTTTCTGCAGATGAACTTTTTATGATGATATTGTTTGGACACTTGATAAAGAGGACCTTTTTATATTTTGTTATTTTTGCATTGTAGAATCTGTTTTTTTCTTTATGTAAAAAATGTTAAAGAACATTCAGCACAACATTCTTTGTGAACAAAATATTATATTGAATTACTCTTTCTTCATTTTTTTTAATGTATAGCTAGCAAATGACGGTATCAAGAGAGATTTCACCCAGAGTTACTTGGACAGAGCAGTCTACAGTTCGGTCAAAAAAGATGGGAATGAACTCATTAAAATTGTCAAAGAGAACCTGGAAGACTATTTCGAAAAAAAGAAGAGAGCAGCCCAGGTAAAACATTTTAGGCTACTAAGAAGGTACTAGACTTTCCCTTACTCTCTCAAACTTTTGTAATTGGTTTGTTCCATGAAAAGAATTTGGGAGATCATAACATGAAGTTGTGGTAACGGACGGATTCAACGTCTTATTGCAAATTAATTATTGTTATGTTTTTTTCATGGATAATTTCTAGATCACAATGAAATAATGCTTTGAATTTTAAATTCTTATAGTCCTGCTCTTATAGTCCATTCACAGTTGTGATTTCTTACAGATGTTCCTGATACGCTTGTTATTATTTCATCCAATAGTAGTGATAGGGAAATTTAATTATGAACATTTTTGTTGAAATAAGGAGTTGGTAAGCTTTTGAGTTTACAAGAATAAATTATGTCTTAGCATGATGTAATCATTGCTATCAAGTCAATGTGGGAAAGATTTTGATGATTTTACTTACTTTTATCCCCGATTGAGCAAAGTATGAAATATCCCATGTCTACAGACAGTAAGATGAAATTAGTTCGTTATGCTTGTCCATTTGCTTTCAAGAAAATACAGTTTCAATAAATCAAATACGAGTCATAATTTTCCCTCTCCATTTGATAATTTCTCTTATTTCTGGAAAGATTTGGTGCAGAGACGATTAGTGTAAAGTAGCGAATGAGGTTGTTAAAATTTGATTATGTTTAACTTGTAGATTCTATTGAATGAGGATGAAGCGAAAGGTTAGTGAAGCTCACAAACTGACTGCATAAAAGTTACCTGTCAATAGAAGAACTCATAAATACCCTGTTATCTCCTTTTTGTCTCTATAACTTGAAGCGATGTATGTAAAACCAACCGTTTTGTCTTTTCATATGCCACAGCGATTAGCTCATCGGGTCCAACAAGTTTATGATGACTTCCAGAGGCAGAACAAGAGCGTCAATGCAGCAACAGTAAAAGACTTACCGCCAGACTCCCACTATGATTCAGATATTCCAGATAAACTTCCTGGTGATTTGGAATTCAACCCGTAAGCATTATATAATAATCATTCGCCTTGACACCATATTGCGCCAAGTTTTCTATTTCTCTAAGATTGAAAAAGAAATATAATTTATCACAAGTCGTACTTGTGTGTAAATTAATAAATGTAGAATTTATAAATCAGAGCTTGATATTATTTATTGCGTTTAAAAAAATATAGAAAAGGAAATGTTACATTTGCTGTCATTTTGATGTACAGCTTTTCAATGGAAACCTGTGCCCAGTGCGTCTTTGCAAATTATAAAATCAATACTTTTTAACTAAAATTTTGTGCTTGATTAAAAAAAAAGGTGTGATTTTGTATGCATAATGATTTATTTTTGATAAATTAATATCATTTGATCACATTTGTAATCCTTGTCCACAGGTATTTTCGTCAGAAAGTCAGCAAAAAAAATTCCACAATCAAGATAGCAGATGAAGTGCCTAGAGATGACGACACTGTTATCGAAACAGTCTGGTGGACACACATGCTGGAGGAAACATTTCTTCAAAACGCAGAGAAGGATCCACTTCTCAGGTGAAATGACAGAAAGAAATTGATAATGCTCACTCTTCTTACTGTATAATGCAGCTTCTCTGCACACTTTTACTTGTGTTGCACATTTTGTACATTAAAAATGATTTCATGAATAAGTTTGTATCATTTTGATGACAAGGGCTTCCCATCTCAGTGTACAGTTATTAGTTTTTATACAAATTGAATATTCCTCCAACCGATTAACTTTACTGAGTCTTATCTTCATACTCTCCTACAATATATCATAACTGTTCACCCCTGTTTTTTAACGCTAAGAAAGCTAATAAATAAAACAAATTCATGTCTCAGATGGCAGTATTTTGCATCTACTACTGGCGTCACTCGGCTGTTTCCGGGAAGAGAATGGTCGACTAACTTTGCTGGATTTTATGATGATTATGATCCTCGAGTGAGACCTTGGTACATCCAAGCAACAAGTGGCCCAAAAGATGTGGTTATAATTTTAGACTGCAGGTAGGTTTGTATTATGATTATTGTGTTAGGGTCCGTTTTCCTTCAGGGTGGAGGGGATGGCTAGGATTGTTTTTTTAAAGGCTGTGTTTCGTTTTGTTCGTACAGACTAAGATGAGGGTTTGGTATTCATGTAGCTGTATTATTTTTTATAATAATTCCTCTGGGCATAGAAGTTCATTGTCAGGAAGTTTCTGAATTCTGAATGATAACAGTTTGAAAACAAAAATTTGGAGAAAACTTATGTAAGTTGTTTCCTTTTACTTATGTTTCTCACACCCAAAGCTGCAAAATTCTAATAACACTCCATTCCTAATAGCCTCTCAATGAAGGGTGAGAAATTCTCCATTGCAAAGGCAGTTGCCAAGACAGTGATCAAGACACTAACCAAGCAGGATTATGTCAATGTCATTTGTGCACGAAATAGCCACTGGAATGAAGTTGGGAAGTGAGTATCTTCATTTCTGATTTGTTCCTGCAGTTTATTTCTGTTAACTATGCACTTATTTCAGATATATGCGTTCAAGGTTGTAATTTCAAGTTAGCATGCATCTGATATGTAATTCTATTTTGCATCTTTAGAAATAGAAATACAAACCCACTGGGATAATTATCGGCATGAATAAAAATGTCTTGTTTACTTCTTGTCAGTTGTATTCACAATAAATATCTAATAGATGAAATTGTAATACTTGGGTCATACAACCTGTGTGAATGTTTTGAACGTAAATGCACCCAAAACTGCAAGCATGAAGTTTTGGTTCGGTTGTTTATGTTTTCTTTCCTGTGAAGGAGAGGGTGGAGAGGAGAGTGGAAAGAGTGTATTAAATTTCTCTTACATAACAAGACCATTTTATTCTTTTTTTTTTTTTTTTTCAGGTGGCATTTTTATGATACACAGGTATTGAGTTGCAAGTTTGATCGGATGGTCCCTGCTACTAATGCTCATCGAAAGGATCTTATAGAGAAGATTGAAAAACTGAAAGCAGGAGGAACCACAGAGCTGGAGTAAGAAAAAATATATAAACCAAATTACTAGTTTGTTTATTTTATATAAAAATGTTTTTTTTTGTATCTTGAATAGTTTGAAATAGCAATACCTACCCCACAGATACCTATGGTATGCACACTGCCAGAGCTGAGTGATATTCTCAAAATTATATATAAGCACCTCTGTTAAAAAAAAATGTCCTTTGCAAATTAGTGTTAAAGATTCTTTTTCCGCCTGTATGTTCTCTAAAGTTACTGCTTCTACCCTTTCTAATTCATCATTCTTCGGAATCTCCATTGTAGGAAAGGCTTTGACACAGCATTTAATCTCCTTAAGAGCATTCCTCGAACGGGATGCCAGTCCATCATTGTATTTGCCACAGATGGAGTGGACACAGACGGGGAGGAGGTCCGCTGTGGGCCAGGTAAATTTTTCCCATGCAGTGGTGTTGTTTGATTTTTTTTCTTCATTTTAGATTTCTTAATATATATGTATGTGCTACACCTCTTTTCTGCTTCTCTGTCTGTCTGCCTCTCTCATTTTCTCTCATTCTGTCTCTTTGGTCTCACTTTTTCTCTTCTCTCTCCCCCTTTTCTCTCCTTCATTTCTTCTTTTCTCTCTCTCTCTCTCTCTCACTCTTTCCCACAGTCCTGCCTCTGCCTATTTGGCTGTCTCTTTCTCTCACCGTCTCTCTCCAGTCATAAATTTTCTCATCTCTCTCTTTCTTTTTCTTCTTGTGCGCCCCCTAGTACACACACATACCATACATTCTCTCTCTGTGTCTGTTTTTCTCCCTGTCTGTCTCTTTCTCTATCTGTGTCTGTGTCTGTTTTTCTCTTTCTGCTCCCTACATCTCTTTCTGTCATCTGTCAGTCTGTCTTTTTCATACGTTGATTTGCAGCAAGTCATACGTAATCAGCTATTTATAAGACCTTTGTCAATTGATTTTTTAGGCTACTATACCCGCAGTGGGTACGTGCCTGGCCCAATATGCAAGTACAACTTTACCTCAGTGTATAATGTGGTTATGGAGAAAAACAAATACACTCCTAATGTAAGTCAATGGTACCATGATGTGTGTAACTTGAAATTATCACCATCTAATGCATGAATAATTTTTGTTTGAATTAATTTAATTAAGGATATGGTCCTATTGTGTGAAATAGACCTAATTTGTAAGGAAGATAACAGCAAGTACTAGTTAATACAACTTGACAAACGTTTACCACATACAAGACTGATAAGATATTAATGAAATTTATCTTCTGCATTAAACATATTATTATTATTCATCATCATATGATATTATGACTTTATATTCATCATATAATTTTATTTATGTATTACAACATTATATCATAATGCATTGCTTATTATACTCTTTTTTCTTTGTTCCAAGGCTCGAATTTTCAGTTACCTTATTGTGGAAGACGCAGAGATGTTCCCTGGCACTCTTGCCTGTGACCACAATGGATCAATGCTGAAACTACTTACAGGCGAGAATCTCATCACTCAGATGGTTAACTACTTTGAGTTCCTTTCCGAAATTGCTGTGACGGATAACGAGCTGTGGACTTCACCTTACTTGGATGCATGGGGGCTCAGTCTGATTCTAACTCATGCCATGCCAATCACCAGTGCCAAGACTGGAAAGTATGCTAGAGCATTGATCTTTTGTAGCATTTGTTACTTTGTGTATGGGGAAAATGCGAAGGAGGATTCATCTGGATTTTTTCCCAATTATATTTCTCTGAAGTACCGTTTCATATTGTTATTCTGACACTGATTATGGTTACAAGATGGAAGCGTAAATTTGCCATTCTCAGTTAAAACCTTGATGTAGTTTACAGAATTAATTTAAAAAGATAGACTGTTTACAATAAAAGGAGTCAAAGGTAAAGCAAAAATATATGCTAAGCAGCTGATTGATGATTAAGCAAAAATATATGCTAAGCATGATTGATGATTACAGACTTATTACTTTTAAATAGATTTACCTTTTCTTAGACTGGCTTTCTTTTTCCCCTCTATACCCTAATTGAGTTCAATTAATTCCCTACGCACAACCTCATTGTTTAAGCTCATACCAGCAACTTTGCTTTGTGTTAACACAAATGTATGTAGAAGGTGTAAATGTGAACAGATTTTTTTGAAATTTGAAATTGAGTTTTTGTTGCTTACTTTGTGGAATGTGGAGGTGATGGAAGCAGTTTTAAAACACATTTTTGTTGTTGTTGAAAAGAGCAGATAGAATAGAAAGGATCACCGTGAAACAGAGAAACTACAATACTTGCAAAAACTTGCAGTTCTTTGTCTTGTATTTCATTTTTGTCTAGCAGTGATTTGTACAACTAACACTGTGCTGTGCTTCTCTTGAGTGGGGAAGTTTAGAGCTACATTTACAACTCTTCCCCTCGAGCTGCACCGTCATGATGTTCACATTATTTTGATATGGGGCTTTGCTGGTCTGCAGCTTACATCTCGTGGACATTTTTTGTAAAGCAAGTAAGAGCTGATGGACCTCTCATGAGGCATCCTAGCTCATCAAAAGGTTGTCATCAGACAAAAGTCTGTCCCTGCATTCATTGTATTGAACAAGAGCAGGTACCAGTTATTGAAAAGGTTGGAGGATTAGAGCACGGATTTGTAATGGTACCTACTTTCATATTAGCTCCTCCCCTTTCTTCCTCATTTGTCTCCACCTTTTCTCTTCCACCTTCATTCCTCAGGACAAAGTTGACTGATGATCCATGGTTTCAGTTACATCCTCTTTTCATGTATGAATCGATGATTTAATTGCAAATGGTTGGTTTTCAACTCGGGGAAAATCATAAATCATTAGTGAAGGTCATTATCCTTTCTTCAAGTATATTGAAATCAAGAACTTTTGAGGGCGTTATCCTTATAAAATAAAACTTGTAACACATAATTTCTTACATATAATGGTCATTTTTTTTTTTTGCACCAGGATTATAGGAGTTGTTGGTATTGATGCGACACTGGATGAGATTGAGAACTTTCTCACCAAACATCAGTGGGGATCTGTCTACTCTTTTCTCATGAACTCCAAGGGTGGTGTGATCTTCCATCCAAAGCTGAAACCCAGTACAAAGGTAGTATGTCGAAGCACTACAGTGCATTAGCTGCAAAGCTGTGAGTATAAAGGGATGAACCTGTTTTTCAGTATAAAGGGATGAACCTGTTTTTCAGTACAGTCAATTTTTTTCAAGTGAAATCTAGCAAAACAGCTACTATTTTTATCATGAGTCCTATAGTGTGCTTCTTTATTCATCATAAGCCCTCTGATAGGTGTGCTTCTTTATTCATCATGAGCCCTCTGATAGGTGGACTTCTTTATTCATCATGAGCCCTCTGACAGGTGTGCTTTTTTATTCATCATGAGCCCTCTGACAGGTGTGCTTCTTTATTCATCATGAGCCCTCTGATATGTGTGCTTCTTTATTCATCATGAGCCCTCTGATAGGTTTCCTTCGCTATTCATCATGAGCCCTCTGATAGGTGTGCTTCTTTATTCATCATGAGCCCATGTGTAGATGTATTAAGTCCTGATTGATATGCTACTTCATCATGAAGTCTCTGATAGGTGTACCACTTTCCTCATTACCAGCCCTCTAACATTATTCATAATGAGCCTCCTAAAAAATTCACTACTTTCTTCATAATGAGTCTCCTTATAGACATGTGTTACTTTCTTCATCATGATCCTTTTAAGAGGTGTGCTTACTTCTTTTTTTTATTGTGAAGCCTCTGATAGATGTGCTACTTTCTGACAGCTCCTGGAAGATCCTATCTTCATTCCAATCACTGGCTTAGAGCAGGATAAAGATGGAAACCCTTCGGAGTTCTTGGAAATCAAGGATGAGATGCTTCAAGGAAAGACAGGCATAAAAAGGCTTGAGAAGGCCAGGGATGGGAAGACAAGGGTGAGACATTTGTGGAAAGGGAATCTATTTACAAAGAAGTTCCTCAATGCAGTGTATAATTAGAGAGTAGAAGTGGTATGAATGTTTAAAATTTCCCGTATTTGTTTCTGAGAAACACTAGAAATGCAGAATTAAAAAAGAAATGGTTTATGCACTTGATACTTGATGTGGCCGGTTTCATTTTATCAGTCAGTACATTTAAATTATGCATTGTATGTCTCATGTAAAAAGTCTATTTTAGAAACAGGAAAATACTTATCAGACTATGAATTGCTATTTTCTGACTTCCAAAAAACTTGCTTTAGTGCATAATAATTTATTGTGTACCTTTATTTCAGACTTATTACTTCAGCTCTATTTTGGATAATGAGTACTCATTTGCATTCAGCTTGGCAACGGAGGACATGGTAAGATCAGTAAATTCTTTTCCTGGACGAACAGAACCTTAGTCATAAACAATGGGTTTAAATATGTTTGAATATGTCCTTTAAAAAAAAAGCAAAAAGGGTTATAATATTTCTATTAGACATAAAAAAATGAATAATGGTAAGCTTACTTATAATTTTCTTGTACCAGTAATATATTTGTTTGTGATTACTATTATCAAAATGTATAGGCAAGTGAGTCAGTTCAGAAAATTGTAAACGTAGCGACATATCCACACACAAGTGGGAGACATTTTGCCTGCATCAGTGAGTTGGGTTGTGCTGAATTTGGAGGATTTATAAGGAACTTGAGGTCATCAGTGTAATGTATTGCAACTACAGTCGAACCTGCCCAAGACGGACACGGAAGGGAGAGGAAAAAAGTGTCCGTCTTGCGCAGGTGTCCGTCTTCGG
>JBDFRD010249675.1:0-21951 GCA_039654405.1 Bullina lineata
CAAATCTGTGTGCATGACGCAAATCGTTTTCGACGTCGTCAATAATTCGAAGTATGTCGTTCCGACGAAATCGGAACATCGTAGACTTCCAGTGGGTTTGAACGATCTCTAAAAATCCTGTTACGTCGCAAAGCACGTCGATTTCGTTCGTGGAAAAGCATCAAGTGCATGGGATCTGCCATATTTACCCAAGGCAGGTTAACTTTACCGGAGGGAGGAGGCAGGGGTAAATTTAACCTCGTGGTTAACTAGCCGAGGGAAGATTTCGCGTCTCCTGAATTCCTGGGTTGTGCTACCAATGGGCAATTTACCCAATGTGGGCAGTTTAACCCACCCAGGGCAAATTTACCCATGGGTTAAACGTCTCCTGTATACGGGCCCTGATGGGTGGGCGTGCAACATGTGTAGTGTGGATGGCACGCTTTTACCCATTAACTGACGTGTTGGCGTGTCACAGTTGAACCAATGGAATGACAGTTGAACCAACATTGGTTGGAATCATAAGTGTGTAGGCCTTTAAAGTTAAAGTAAGGGACGTAAACACCGACAATTGTAAGGTTTGCATATTTTTTATTTTTTTTAATAGTGTAACATAAATTCAATACAATGTTTTAACATTCGCCAGTAGTAGCAACAGAAACCTTGCTCCAATTGATACTGGTACCAAAAAAATTATAAAAAACATATTCTATAAACATGCCATTACCGGTACTGAAATGCTGAGTATCTTAAAAAAAAAAAAAAAAAATCCGCACACAAAGCAAAATATGATGCAGTTCAAACTGAGGAATTAACTCATCTACATCTTTTTCAAATAAAATGTGAATTGAAGGATATTAATATTACCCGGAATCTGATATTCTTTAACTTAATTGCACTTCTATTATGTGCTAACCAGTGCAAAGGTTCTGATTAAACATTTTGTAATCGAGCCTCATCAGTCTAAATTCTTTTGAACGTGATGATAGAGCATTCAAAGACAGAAAACAATTAGGTTACTGCACTTCGGAAATTTCAAACTACACAAAGAAAAGGGACTTTTTTTTTAGTCCAAATGAAACTGACAATCCCTGGAAGAGGTTTATGATGAATATAATAATATCACTCTGTTCTGTATAATGGATAATTATGTGAACTTTCAAAGTTATGTATAGAAGCCTTCAAGACTTGATACTTTAAAATTGTTTCATAGTTTCGCTATCACACATTAAAAACATGGTGCAGGTTATTTTTAACAAATCATATCATTCTCTCAATTTACAGATGCCATGAAAAATGACTGAAAGTAAAAGCACTTTTATTTGTCAATTCTACGCAAATTGTTCCAATGTTCAATAATAAATAAACCAAACCTTCAGATTAACAATCCATTCCTAGCTCTATCTCCTGAAATAGTGACGTAAAAACTATTGCTACTGTATTATTAGTCATGGTTTGCAACGGACAGCACCACAACACTTGCACTCTGAAGAAAATATTTAAACAGCACTTATTCTCACTGTCTTCACACAAGATTAACATTATGCACATTTCATATCAGTTTACTGAAAATTGCCTTTGATCTCTATGGTAGGACAAAAAAATACTTGGATGTGACAGATTGCATCATTAAACATGGAAAGCTTATCATAGTGGAAACTAGCAAAAGCCAGGTAATGTGCAAAGGACTGACTTTCAAACTTCATCTTCTGTCTGTTTAAAGTAAGTTTTTTTGGATGAACGTGAACAAAATCTACTTTTGCAAAGACCTCTTATTAAAAAAAAGAAAAAATTTAAAAATCAAGAGAAAACAAAAAGAAATTTTTTTTTTTCCCCCAGTCAGTTGCACAAAACCTCAAGCTGGTAGGACATGCATTGCATTGCTTTCAAGCCCCACCCACTCAGACTAGGAGTTTACAGGTGGAGCTGTCATTAAATGCTGCACAGCAACATGAAATGCAATGCATTCCTTAGAAAACATAAAATATCCCTACAGCTCTCTCCCCGCTCCCCTCAAGTCAAAACATGAGTAGGCAGCCTCTTGATCATCAACTCAAACAGAACTGTTGAATGCTCTGCGCCACACGATGACCAAAGCAGGCACACTCAGCAACTGCCGCGTCTTGAGCTTCACAGAATGTCCAAAAGGTCACTGAGTGAAACGAGTAGAGACAGCTACAGACTCGAGAGAGGGGGCGGGGTTAAGCTGTAGGGAATTAACCTCAGCAGCCGGTGACTTCAGCAGTGGCCCCGCTACGTTTGGTCACATGCATCGTCGTGAACGTCTGAAAATTTAAAAAAAAATTTTTAATTAATAAGCAAATCCCTCTTCAGATATTATATGTTATGCATCGAAATGTTATCGAAACCTACGTAGACCTCTCAAACATGCATACAAGAGATCTCTGTAGAGAAAGATCATAGTAAGGGCCTGTCAAGGATACAGACGGACCCGAGGGAGACATTATACAACAGAGATAGATGAGAAGAGAGCTGTCACGATACGAAAGGCCTGTGTCCCAATGGCAGGGCTGCCAAGCCCCACGTAATGTTTTTAGTAACTAGACTGTATAAAATTAGTACAGTAGAGTCCAGTTATCTTGAACACAGAAATCTCGAATTCACGGATATGTCGAACATAATTCTCAGCCCCGTTTAAGTCATCTTTTCTTTGTATTGACGACACGGACTTCTCGAACACCCAACACATGTATCTCGAACCAAGCTACGTGGTTGTTCGACTTTGCCCTTGGATTTCCATAGACGGAAAAGACCATCTTACGACAAACCACGTGCGCAGGGCGGCTTTTGCTTGGAACTTGTGGGTCGGGGGTGTTGGGAGCGCAGTTTGCTGGAGGAAGGTTAGGCGTGAACGCAGTGCGGCATTGTGTGATGTGTTGTTGGCCTAACCAATGTTTTATGCGCAGAGGTGGGCCTACTTTCGTGTTGTATCACACGGCTTATTGCTCACAAGATATTGACAATTCTTCCGTCCACTCCACCATGGCAGAAAAGAGAAAACTAAACTACTGTCTAACGTTAGAAAAGAAACGTGAGATTTTAGCTCTTATCGATCAGCAAAACTGAAATTTGTAAACAGTTTGAAATGCCAGAATCAACTTTGTATACCTTCATCAAAAATCAAAACAAAGTCAACAGTATTAGCGAGGGATGTCAACCAAACAAAAAGAAGCAACACACGGTAAAGTCCGACGCTATTGAGAAGGCTTTATTTCGTTCCAACAAGCCCAGACCATGTTCAATAACCTCCCTTGTAGTTTTCGTTATTCCTCTCTATTACAAGTGTCTTCACGGAAATAACGAATGACGGATATCTGGAACACTATTTCCAATCCCCGACTAGTTCGAGTTTTCCGTGCTCGACTGTATGACGTTTCCACTGTACTTTGGACAACCCATCAATGTTCACCAAGCAAAGATGTTGCTATTGCTGAGTGGCTTCCAGTAGTTTTATTCTATCAATTGTAATTTTTCTGTTCAGCAGTAAGCATGGTAATAAACAACCTCCAAGACGAGATGTCCATTATAAATAATATAGCAAGTCTCTGTAGTTAACACCATGATGGCAATTTAGCGCAAGTACAGAAGCAAGATAACTGATAGAGATAGAAAGGACTGAACTGTCTCAGTAATATTCATTCTGGAGACCGTAAATTGTCAAATCTGAAAAAGGAATTAGAAGCTTTTAAATGAGCTAATGTAGTCAATGACTTAATAGGTTGTTGTGACCTTGACTTTCTAAAGACTTGGACCAGTTGAACCACATCCTAGGTGTACTTGGCTCTCCCAGTCAGGAGGACTTGCAGTGCATCATTAACGACAAGGTGAGTGGCTGTTCATGTATTTCTAGTTATAGCTAATTATACTCAATAATGAATGACATAGTTAGAGACGGTCTCAGTCAATGGTGCAAGAATTCAAGAAAGGAAATGTGGCTACAGCCATTATTATTATTATTATAATGATATATTAGTATCAAAGTTGTACAGTCACCTCAAAGGCCTGCAAATAATGACTTCTTTCATTGAGAGAAATGAACTGGCAATCTGACCAAGCAAAGAAGAAAGGACTCTGAACCACATTTTCTCGAAAGGTGAAAGAGCTAGAGATTGTCTTGCTTTCAATATAGTGTAAAGGGGAAGAGATAATGATAAACAACCTCCAAGACAGGACTCTTTGTGTGTTACAGGTGATATAGCAGAAATACTAAGGCCGCCGACTATGCCACAAAAAGATCAAGGGGTCAAATCCTAGCTGTATTACTTGTGTTGTGTCCTTAGGAAGGCTTGTATACCTGACAAGAACGTGATGTCACAGTCTTGTCTGTAGCTGATTAAACTATGTGGTGTCCACTGCGCGCGAGTCAGGCAGGCGTACACCTGCTTTGTCTTAAATTAAATAAATTAGATTTATGAAATTGAATTATAGGATAATCTAATACAGTAGGTTAGCAAGTGAACAAATTTGTGCCTGGTCTTGTGTTGTGGTGTAGAATCAAGGTCAGCCCATCAGTCCATTAAATATGTCATTTTACAGTACAAATGGTGTATTACAAAGCATAATGCAGCTTAAAATGATTAAATTCATAAAATACAGTGCATTGCTCAATCTTAAAAATATTTACGAATTCAAATTTCCCAGCAATTTCTCAAAATTAAGTCGAAGTGTGACACGCTGACCTCGTTTTAAGTCACCTGTACGGCTGACAAAAAGCGTGCATGCAGGAAAAGCCCGTTGTCAGGCAAACAAAGTCAGTGACTGACTGAAACAGGTTCATTTGCATACGAGTCAGGCCTGCAAGGGACGAACAATTGCAGTGGACGCGCGGCCTTATAGTCTAGTGTCCTATCAAGTATCATCATGTAACACTTTTAAAACGAGAAGCTCTGACTCTTTTGGCCGTATAGGTCTTAAAGGTACTTTATCTAGTTTCTTTTAGCTTTACAGGTTAACAAGGCCTGTGATTAAGGCTGGTTTTCAATTGGAAGCTGTATAAAGTTCCTTCAAAGCCTGTAAACTCCAAAGAACTTGGACTTATCCTGGTTTCTAAAGCATGAAGCAAAACAGATGGTTTTTAAATCACCATGCTAGTCTCTCACATTAGGCTGGTGGTAGTATTTCAATGATGTAATATTAATAGGGTTTGGGGGTTTTTTTTGGAGAGGGAGGGTTAAACTAGGTTATTACATCCTCCGTCCACAACTCACACCTTTGCATAAAATCTTTATTTAATAAAAAATGTAATACATTTGTTTTTCTCCAGGCTCGAGGGTATATCCAGTCTTTACCTTTCAAGCCAAAAGTTCCGTGGCAGAAGCTGTTTCCTAATGCAGATTCTAAAGGTAAGTTCTGTATCAGTGGAAGTTGTAGCCCCATGTTTGTGTATGGGTTTTCACTCTTTTATAGAGTTTTTGCTTGAAATATTTTTCTTTTTTTTATGTTGTGTTGTCTGATTGTTAGAATATTCGTAAAGAACAAAGACAATTGATTGTGGTAGTGAAAATACTAAAGAAATCGTTCAAACAAGTTTGGAAAGGAGTGTTTCAGTGTAAAAGAGGAGATTTTTTGGTTTTCTTCTTTAATTTGACTTTGACACAAAACCTCTTTGTGTTTGCTGTGCCCATTTTATCGTGATAGTTTCAATATCTTTGTAAATCAGCAAGCTTAGCCAAAAGTGTGCTGACAATGTTTTATCATGCCTTGGAAGAGTTAGATTTTATGTATTATGAATACTAGCTTTCATTGTAGAGCCTGCGTATCCAACTCTAATCATTGGTGTAGTAAAGACAAGTAAATCAAAAGTTTTATGTGATCACTATTCTCCTCCCACCCACCCCACCCCCTTTCAGCCCTTGATCTCTTGGAGAAAATGTTGACTTTTAACCCCAACAAACGGATAACTGTGGAGCAAGCTCTGGCACATCCGTACTTGGAGCAGTACTATGATCCGGCGGATGAGGTCAGTGACAAATGACTAACCGCATCATCTTAGATTTTTTTGACAAAATTAACTCTTATCTTTGCAGGCAGTGTAAAACTAATTTTAAGTATTATTATTGAATTATTTTTATATTGAATTTTGTATTCAGTTTGATATAGATCTAATTTATAATTTTCAAGAGCAATGTAGGCTGTAGCATTTATTATGTTTTATTTTAGTATGAAGTAGTCATAGATAGTTCAGCCTTCAAAGCGAGGAAAATAACGAGAACTAGACGAAATCTGATTGAATAATAACACATGTAAAATGTTAATCATTTTATGTACTGTAGAGTAAGCAGGAAGTATGAAAAGAAGTTTTTGACTGGATGCCTAAATGTGATCATGTAGTCCAATGGAACCCCAAGTCTTCTAGTTAAAGAAAGCATTTTATATCATTATGATGGACTTTATCGCCGACATCCAGATACATCCATTATCCTACTCTTCAGAGGGAACGAAGAAGAAGAAGAATATCATTATGACTCCCTGAAGTTTAAGACCAATTTCCACTGTTTTTCTCTTCACAGCCTGTAGCTGAAGAACCTTTCAAGTTTGAGACGGAGTTAGATGATCTGCCCAAGGAGAGGCTTAAGGAACTCATTTTCCAGGAAACTTTACAAATTCTGGAGCGGAACAACAGGGAGCAACAACGTTTAGAAGGTTTGTGGAATGACGAGGGATGAGGGGTTAAAAACAGTGGTTCTGTCAATTTGTAACGAGTCCTGTCTAGTTGTTATTTGATATAGGAATATAGGAATGTAACCGATTTTAGTAAGTGATGAGACAAGCATGGCTGTTTGATTCCATTTAAAGGGGTGAAATTAAGTGTTTTTTTTCCGAGGTTGGCTTTCACAGCTGAGGTAACGTCTTTACAATATCTTGCCATTCAGAATGTATAAGTAACAGTACTCGTATCAAGCAAAGACAGTCATAATGCTTGAACACAAATAAAGTGACTCCGCTTACAGTTTCTTTGAGACGAGAAGTGCACTGCAAGATTATTTTCTTGTTGTGAGAAGGAAGTGGAATATTTGCAAAAATCACAAAGTTGTGAATTTAAATATAACAGAGAAGTATCATGGCGGGGTTAGGGAGATCAGATCTAGTATCAGCTGTTCTATTTAAGCTATTGAAACCAGGGTAAGCTCCTATTTTCTAGCCCTCATAGGCCTAAAAAATCTTTACTAACTTGCATTAAAATGTATTGTGACATCTTGGGTGTGATTAAAGACAGCTGTAATTAACATCTCTTTATGTACGAGAGGTGGCACAGTGGCCCAATGGTTAGAGCGTTGGATTCCTAATCCAAGGGTCCTGGGTTCGAATCCGGGAGGTGACCATATTGTGTTCTTAGGAAAGACACTTTACACCATTTTTTCCTCTCCCCACCCAGGTGCAAATTGGGTACCTGCATTCTGCTTGGAAAGTAAACCTACAACAGACTAGCTTCATGCTTCATGCTACAGAAACCGGGATAAGCTTCGGCTCTATGGGCCTCATTGGACTTAACTTTTTTTTACTTTATGTACAAGGTTTAAAATAACTTAACTTTTTTTTACTTTATGTACAAGGTTTAAAATAAAACAACCTAGTACTAAACAAGAATTATTCAGATTTACAACAGGGAATGTCCTCGAAAATTGGGCTCCAAAAGGAATCTGGTTTACTTCCTACCTCTTACCTTACCAATGTTTTCTTTCATTTGATCCCAAGAAGAGAAAAGAGTTAATGCATTGTTTTTTTTTTCATTTTTGTTTTTTCTTTACGTCCTTTATATTTGTTATACCCCTTCCTTCCTTTTTTCTTTTTCCTTCCCCTTCCCTACTTCAGTCTTTTCAAGAAATGTAACCATTGTATAATCCTCAAACTTCTTCTTTCTCCTCCACCTCTTCCTCCTCTTCCTCGTCCTCCTCCTCATTCCTCCTCACAGGAATGTGACTTGATTCCTCCTCTTCAAAGGACCCACGCATTCAAGCTGAGTGAAGGCAAGTGCTTGTCCCTTTCTGCTGACTGGTGAAGACACGCCGATCTCTTTTACATATCTTCGTTTTGCAAGACGTGCTGAGAAATCAACCTTCACGAACATTTCACAGTGGACAGTTCGTAGCTATTCCAAACTGGCGTCAAAAACAACATCCGGACTCCCATGTGCTAATATTCAACATTGTTTACACTCATGACCGATACATGTGGCCATAGTGTTTTTTTCGTCATTGTTGTTGGGGTTATTTTTTTTCTTAGTTTGTCCTTTTCGTAATTTTTCTCTTTTGTTTTCATTGTTGAGGCAGTGTGCGGTAATTCTATTAGGTTGGGCAAAGTGTTGTTTTCGTACTTTCCTATTGTTAATAGGGACGAGATTTCTTAGCTGTCAATAGTTTTTGATCTTTGCAAACCAATGAAAAAAGGAATTGAATTAATGAACAAAGAAGATGCATTTTTTTTCTGTATATATATTTTCTCCCCAGCAAAAGATTTCCTTCATCGACAAAAAGTGAAATTGCAATAGTTTTAAGAATATTCCTATGGCAGAAGTAGATTTGAGATTTTTGTATTCTACAAAATGAAGTTCTGGCCTATCCTTGTGATCTTGGTACAGCTTTAAACATTTCCTTAACTGCTTCTCTTTTTGATGTAAGCAAGAAACATTAAGTTTGTTTAAATAAAACTAGAAATTAGTATTTTTTCTACAAAGTTTATGGGGAGGTATAGTAAAAGAGTTGTTTTTTATCTTTCGTTGATCATATTTAGATTAATGATATTTTATATTATTTGACACTTTTTTGGGGGGAGGGGATATACAGAGGAATGCTACAATCTGATTTACTTTACTGACCATGATCAGCCTAGCTTCACAGTGAAGAACAGAAAATTCTCAGATCCAAATTTTTTCAATGTAGCCTCGGGTTTTTATTTGTTTGGGCAAGTTTATCTGAAATCAGTTTTATTTATACGTTATTCTATTTGCTTTAACTGTTTGTGTGACGGTCCTGTTGAATTCAAAGTCAAACCAGGGTGTTACTGTTGCTGTTGTTCTTTCTCTTTCTGCCCCAGAAGTTTACAATTAACGTCGCTTGTTGTTGACATAACAATCCCAGCAGTGTTCTTATTCTCTGTAGTTTTAGTTCAGACATTTTCGGGGAAACGAATACTGCTCATTATTTGTTCTTTTTTTTCCTCTCTCTCCATTCTTGCAACTGGTCATGACAATTGATGTCGGGAACATAAAGCCATTAACCTTTTTGGGTTTTTTATTCATCAAAGACAGGATGTTAGGTTTTTATTTTTAAATCTTCTTCTTTCTGCAGTTGCATGACTAGTGGGTTTTTTTTAGTAGACTTTCTGCACTCTTTAGTTTCAGGTTGTTTTGTTCTTCTTCAGCTTATAGGTTTGATATTGCCAACAGAACAGATTCTTTGTGACCTACAAAACAAAAGAGAAATTATAAAAGATCAAACAATGGTGTGACAGCAACCGCATCTTCCTAGCAAGATCCGGTGGACAGCATGCTGTTGTGTGTAGAATCTAGTACATGTGAACCAAATAATTTTTTGACATTATGGATGGGAGTTATGTCTTGATTTCTTAATTATTTTAATCTTAGTTTTTTCTGTGCCTGAAAAATCACATGGACCGTTTGTAAAAGTTACATCACATACGTTTGTATTAAGTGTTGGGAATTTAAAACAAACAAAAGCAAAAAATAATTTTCACCGGAAGATCTTGGTAAGAGATCACCAATCCACCACCTGTCAATACTGTCATAAAAAAACATGATGATAGTGATAGACTCAGCCATTGCAATTTTTTTATAAGCTAATCAATCTGATATCGCCTTTTTTTTAATTGTCTTATTTCTCTGTACCAAAGTCGTAAAATATTATTCTACCATTTTTTTGTCATCTGTCTGCATTTGTTTGCTTAGCCTAAATATGAAGCACTGATATATGTGTTAACCACTGGAACAAGATTCTTTGCTTGAGTCCGATTGAGTGATATAAGGCTTGGGTTGATTTACTGGGAATGAAATTGGGCCTTTTTCCACCCCTCCCCTTGTCTGCAGGTGAGAAAGAGAGAGATGAGGTGAGGGTTAAGTTTTCACAAATTTGTTGAGTATACATGATGTAAATATTATTAATTACAGCTGTACATTTTCTTTTTTTTACCCTGTGTTGTCATTTCTCATGATAAATATGTTGAACTCTTTGCTTGGCTTTTCTGTTTAGTAAGCCAATTCCTTTCCATAGCTTAATAAAAAGAAATATGCGCAAATTCTTTTTCCACCATGGCTTAAATAAATGTGTATAAGTGTAAATGAAGAGTGTGGCATTTTTGGAAGGTTCCATGACTGAAAATGAAGGCCGTTATACACACATCATGCTGCTAGTATAAATGTTGATGTATTTATATTATTATGAAAATATAAATATATATATATTATATATAATACATATATTTGTATATGGGTCAATTTCTTAGTATTCAGTGTTAATAACATGCCTGATGTCTGAAAAAAAAATTTCCGTTTTTTTTTTTTTGTTTTTTTTTCAATATTGTCATATGTGCTTTTTTGCATATGTATTACCTAATTCCTCCTTTATTGTTGGCACATTTTGCAAGTATGTCTCAAAGGGCTTAGGAATTTCTTTTGTGTAATCTGGTTTGCAGCAAGAATTTTAAAATGTTTGGGGTAAGCTGCGCTCTAGAGAAATAATGACGGTAAAAACACTTTTATAATTTTGATAACTTCATCATTTTCATTGTTTAGAGAGCTGGGCAGACAGGTAAAAGTAGCAGTATTTCCATAATGTCAGAATGAGCAATGAAAATATAGGTACACCACAGCTTTGTTTATCCTCCGACAACACATTTGCCAGCGGAAGAAGTCTGATTAGGAAATAGTTGTGGGATGTAGATAATTAATTTCCTGATTATTATCTTAGGTCTTTACATTCAGTAGGCCTATGACTTGTCTCTCAATTCAACATCCAGTTTAAATTTATTCAATTAATTAATATCAAAGGGTGACATTGAGCAAAAGTTGAAGCAATATTTTGTTGATGATGTTGACGATGATGTTTCCAGATCTGATTTACAGAACAATGTTATCTGCCATGCATAAAAATTAGAAGCACAACAGCAAGTGGAATGTATGTAAACAGATTTTTGTGTCTGAAACAAACTTTGAGATCCACAGGGATTAGATTAATGACTGAAAAATAAAAGAAAACTCTGCAATGTCAATTGTTGAAACTATGACAAGAAAAAATGAAATACCCTGCACTTTGAATAATGTAGAATAATTAAGTCTCATTCAGATTCAGATGGCATCTCAAATGATGCACAATTAGATTATTTGAAACATTTTAAAAATATAACTCTTCTATTTTTGCTCAGAAAGGATATTTGAATTTTAATTGAAATCAACTGTTTGCATTCTGTTCTTCCCTGTGTATCGCTTTATTGTAGACAGCTTTTTGAATTGTTACTGCCATTTTCATGTTTCAGTGAGGAAAGTATCCTTAGGGCCAAATTGGGCTGACTCACAACCAGAGGGTCATAGGTATGAACTCTGATCATGCCGGTCCTAAAGGAAGACACTTTACATGATTTCACCTCTTCTTACCCAGGTGCAAATTGGGTACCAAGATATTCTCCAAGAATAAGCTGCAGTTCTTAAGCCTGTATAGGCCTTGAACCACAGCTGCTGTTGTCTGTAAAAGACAAGAAGAGCCAGACATACAATAGGCCTTGAAGGAACGTTATTTTTACAATTAGTCTTAGGTTTATGGACTATTTTAGAAGGGTGCACTGTACAAGTTTTGTATTTATATGATGATAGAGAAAAAGTACACAGCATGGTTTTCAGAGCTGATTATCGGAAATATTGAAAACATGTGCTATGAAAAGAGAAATTAATTTAAATGTTTAGATAAAATTAATTCAAATTTGTATCATCAGCAAGCTTTCTTGTATCGCTTTGCATTTTATTTTATTTCTCAGTCGCATGACAATATCAATAACCATAAGAAAAATTGCCATCAATTGTGAGTTAGATCTAGTGACTTATTTTGTTTGTGATCAGCTGATTATGCGTATAGGAATATATAGCATTGTCATACGGTACTTTAGTTTGAAACACTGATGAACAATACATGTACAATGTTAATGAATATTTTTTTTTCTTATACATATATATATGTGATCCATTATTTGTTTATCAATTTGAGGTCTTGTCAGGGTAGAGAAAACACAGTGATAACGCAAGTCACCATTACTTACCTTTTTATGAGTTATGTATTAAAATTGTTTACTTATAATTAGTAGGCTCAGGATATCTTGCACTACAGCAATAGAAATCATTTAATTGTATGGTCTTATGGACACTTTGCACTGCACTAAAATAAATTGTTAATTCTAGGCTTAGGGTATTTGTTTCACACTCAAAGGCTAGTAGTTTTCATTGAAACTACCTTTTCTTTCTACAAGGAAAAAAAATCAACATTACATGATTTCATCATTGCACATCTGGAAAGTTATCAAAACTTGTACAATGTAAGTTTTGAATATAATTCTATATGTATTACGTTAGCTTTGTTGCTGGGTTTTTTTTTTAGTTCACCTCCAATTCAAATGGACATATATATACTTTTTTTTTTAAATAGTCAACATGTTACCTGTTACTACAGCTTTTTTGTTGATACTCTCAGTATGTGATTCTGTTGTCGTTGTCATTGAAAAATGGAAACACTGATCGACTTCTCAATGAAATAAAAGAATATCAACCATTATGAAACACAAAAAAAAACATTTTTTTTTAATTATTAAGAGAAAAAAATGTGCGTGACTGGATTTGTAATGTTGCTACCAAGAGAATGAACGTAACCTTCATTTGTTGCTGAGCCTAAAAATGTTCGGTCAGACCTTTCGGATTGTCTTCATTGTTTTCAGGGTTATTTTTCTCAGGTTTTCATTTTCTCCAACGGCTTAAACATATATATAAATGTAATTGGTGAATTCTGTAAACAATACATAGAATTGAAATACGAGGAGAATAAAGCGACACCTCATTATTAGGATTTTTCTTGTCTTTATCTTTATGCCACTTTTCCTTTTTATCCGAAAGATGGTCTTATTTAGCTGAGCTGTAGAATTTAGCATTGGGGTTGTCAAAATCAAGGCAAAAGGTGAGTTTGTAAACCTTCCATGGTTTGAACTAGTAGAAGCATGATGCTTGCTTTAGAGACATTCTGGGACAATGTCATGAGGAATGTCAAATGATCGTAAAGATATAGAAAGTGCTTATAGTTTTTGAGGAGAATCAGGATGAAGAGTAAAGGAGATGAGGAAGAGAATGGGGCGGCGGTGGAGGAAGAGGAGGTAAAGGATAACATTAAAGCTTTAAATAGGAATAGAAGGACAAGGAAAGGGGAGCAGGTCAAGGAGACGGAGGAGGAGAAATAGAAGGATGATGCGGAGGAGGAGGAAAAGGAGAAGAAACAAGCGCTTGGGAAATGCTCAAGTTTTAGTCTCGTACAAAACATGTTGAAAAATGAAAAACTGAATAAAGCAAGTGAAAAGCAATAATTTATTCTCCCATTGAACATTCATTTCTTTTTATCTACACCAGTTGACAAGGAGTATAAATTACACTGTAACTGTAAGCAAACATTCAAAATAATAATTTTATTACACATTTCTTTTCTGTGTATGCTCAGCTCCAAAAGACTTGTAGCACAACAGAACATCACTCACAGTCAGAATGTGCCAATGGTCTAGCTACATATAATATATACAATTTTCTCTAAATTATTATGACATCTCCCAGTTCTGATAAAATCTTAATCTTATCAAATTCATGGCCCACAATCGCTCAGTAAAAGTCCAGAACCCACAAAGGTGTAAATGTCATTTTCTCCAAATTTCAGCTTTTGGCTTTGAACGTTCCACATCCCTGTTCCCTGTGCTGTATTTTAATGGTCACTCTTCACTTCACCTTATATAATCATTGAGACAAAGAATTAACTTAAACTTTGCAATGGAAATGTGTGGATAAAGACAGGAGGGGAGGAAGGGGGAAGATGAAAGCAACAAGAAAGAAAAGAAAAAGAAAGAGTCTGATTTACAGGACCTTTTTTATTTGGCTACGCACCTCAGTAAGTGGACTGTAATTCATATGTTCCTGAATCTACGGTCTTAAATAATTTGTGGAAAATATTCTCGAGGATAAGGGATGGAAAATAACGTAACTGGCAAGAAAGGGAACCTGTTTCATCATCATTTTTTTTAAACCAATAAATTCTTACACATGACATACTGACAAAATCAAGATATTATACATGTATTATGTTAGCTATCACTATCACTTGATATAATTTCTGTTAATCAAATTACATCATATTTAATTTTTTGCAATTCAACATTTTCAATAAAAATAAGTTTTTAAAAGTTATTTTACAATTTGACAAAGCATTGACGCATTTCTGTTTTATAGAACAGAAGCTGACTGCAAGTTCAGCAGTAGGTTGGGTGAATCCCCCCCCCCATGTAGCCAAGAAAACCTTTAAAAAAATGCAAGGAAATTTTGAAGGACTATAAAGAGAAAATGACAAAATGTTATAATGTACAAACCTTTTTTATTGAAAGAAGTCTAAAGAATTCTGAATAGGAGACAACAACATTTACAAGCAGAAGAAAATATTTTAGTTTGTGTTTCTATCCAAGTTATAACACCAGCATCAAATGGAAGGCACTTATTATTTCAGGTTCCCTTCATATTTGTGAAAACTTACTATAGGCGCAAAAGAAAGATAGGACCTCAAGTCAACAGATTAAAAACAAATGTGAAAAGAAAGGAAAGAAATTCAATCAAACCATTTTCTTTTAATTTGACTGTTGTTCATGACCGTCTTTTTTCATTAAGAATAATAAGAAGTGTTTCATCACCGATTCATTCTGAAAGACCTGAGAGCTCATTACTTACTCAAAGTCCAAGTCAACTTTTACATGTGTACATTTATGTATTTAAAAGTACACAAGCCATTATTGTGATTTGATTGAATTCAGAGGGGAGGGAGAAGAAAAAGAGTGAAAATAAAGTCACACAAGTACCAGTAGTAAAAGAAGCAACCTTATGCTCCTCCACAATGAAGAAAATTAAGTCAAGTAATAAAAGCTGTCTCAAAGCGACATCACTAAACGAAACCAGTGTCCATCAGTTTTGTCTGTGTGAGTGAAAACATAAAAGTACAAGAGATAGAGAAGAAAAACTACCTTGAGTAAATAGGAAATAGCAGATAAAAATTGTTAAAAATCAGCAAAAATGGGTACTGCTACTTTTAAAGTGCTCACACCGGGAAAAACAATGTGCTAGATTTATGTTTGCAATGGCTATGTGGTTCCCCCATCTCCTGTGTTAAAAGTAAAAATCTGGGTTATTTGTATTTGATTGAGCTGTAAAAAGCACAAATTAAACTGTTTTTTATTGTTTATCCCTCTACCTCTTTTGAAAATTGGGTCGTGACATTTTGAATTTTGTTGAATTATTACCTCCCCCGTCAAAAAAGGAAAATTACTTTGGTAACCATGCTTATATGGAAATACCACATAACTATTTTACAGCTCTGTAAGAAATTTAATAAGTTGTTGGTGAAAGTGTGTAGGCCAATTGCAGTCAGTTATCATTTTTGAAGATGGGTAACATGTGACTTGGCTTTCACTGTCATTCCAGAGAATAAAAAAAAAATTTCATACCTTTCTTAAAAATTGAGCATTCTGAAAAAGTTGGAATCAAATAACCCAGGATAAACAGTTCTTTGTAATAGTAAGCACAATGTGTCAATTAGAGGTAAAAAAAATATTTTGTTTTGGGTATTGGCCTACCTAATATTATAATAATGTGAGTTGTATATTTAAGAGGATTTTTAAAAAAAGTAAAACAACCAGATTAAAACATTCGCACACTGATTTGTCAAACACAAATATTACAAGTGCAAGATGAGTGTCGATGTCGAAGCTGTGAAACAATGCCTGAAACCAGTTCATAAACAAAAATGTTTAGATCCAGTATGTGACAGAAAAAAAAATGGCAGTGAATTGTTTTGTATTTTCAAAAAAAAAAAGGACAATAATTTTCCTTCTCACAAAAGATCTCATTTCTGTCTAATGAAAATAGAAAGCCAAGAGAGTTGTTCACATCCAAACTAAAAACAGAATCGTCTTTTCGATTGTCTTTCATCTTAACCTCTACAAAAGGAAATTTTCCTTCAATTTGTTTTTGTAAGTAAGAGGTTCAGAAAGGCGCACAAGAACAAAGTTTGCCATCTTTCATTTATCGTCTTCTTTCCCTGAGCTGTTAACGTAGGAAGCACTTGCTTGCATAGTGGTCTCTGTCGACTCTAACGGCACAGTAACTACTGAACTTGTACTGACCGACGACGTCATAACGTCAGAAGATGTAACAGCTGGTGAAACCGATGGCTGTGCCACACTCAAGCTTGTATTTGAAGTCGGCATCGTCGTGGCTGCTTTTGGAGAAGCCTCGGTAGTAATGTCTGTGTCTTGGTGTGCTTCAACCTTAACACCAGCACTGTCAGCATTAGTGTTAGCCTGAAGAGGCTTGCTTTCTGCAGCGATAGAAGAGGAGATGGGACTTCCAGATCTACGCCGAGTTAGTCCACCTGACGATTCCAGTTTTGTTGAGGAAAAAGCCGGGCTAGACGTGAGGGACCGCGAGGGCCTGGGGGATTTAGATTTACTAACAACAGCCTCCTTTTCCGAAGCAACAACAGTTCCTGCTTCAACCGCAGATCCTGGACTCCTGCTGTGCTCGGAGTTCCTTGAACTGATGGTAGATTCACTCACTACGATGGTGGATGCTGCTGTAGTTGACGACGACGCAATGGTAGTAGCAGTCCACGGCGTTTCTGACGAGGTTGAAACAGATGTTTGAAGCAGGGGTGTTGGCGATGATGAAGCTATGACAGGGGGGTTCGATGTTTTGATAGGAACACTGGAAGATGATGCTGGTGGGGGATGAACAGCAGCAGGAGTATTATCATCGTCCTTTTTATCTTGGCTCTGACCAGCAGCCGTCACCTGAACAACAGATGCTGTCTCTTCAGCAGCAGAAACATCATCCGATGTCGAACTCCGACTTTTGTCATTAGATTTAGACAGGTTTACCGAGGTGTTTGGCGAGACTACAACCGCAGAGGTGACTGATGAAACTGACGTACTACTTACAGTAGTATTTACACCATCAGAGTTTGTCATTTTTTCAGCAGCTGCTACTGCAGCATCCGTCTCTGCCCAAGTAGTCACAGCAGAATCTGTTGTAGTGGCTGCTGTCGCTGAGGTTGAAAAAATGGCAGCTCTGGGAGCTGAAGAAACAGGTGTCTCTTTCTTCACTGCACCAGAACTGGGACTCAAGTTCCTAGCCCCAGGCGAGGAAAAATTGAGTAACCTCCCCCTCCCCTGCCCTGCTACAGGAGAGTTTTTAGCTTTTCTGGCTTCTCTTTCCGCCGCTCTCTGCAACTGTTGTTTACGCAGCGAGTCCATGATGTTGTCCATCCTAGCCACACGTTTCTCAGTCCTTGGCGTGCGGACTACACTTCCTGGAAATAGACAAGAAAGGAGAGATGGGTGAAAGTTGTGAAGTGTTTGCAACCAAAGATAACAGCACAAGTAAGGCAGCATGAAAAAGAAGAGAAATCAAGGGAATGGTGGGGAATAAGACAAAAAAGATTGAAGAAGGAGGGGTGGGGGAACAAACACATCACAACAAAGTGACATTGTCAGGACTGCTTTTTGAAAATGTTTCCGCTAGTCTTAAACATTTAGGACTCTGGGTGGAGTCTTAGCCCATTACTCAGATTGTATGCAACAAACTTAAAATAGTAAAAACCCAGAGCATGTAAATACATATAAAGTTTCACCTGCATGGGGTCATGGATTAGATTTCCAGTCCAAGGTCCCAAATCCTTATATCAACCTTGTTATATCCTTTGGAAAGATACTTAACATGTATTCTCCCTCGTTCATTTGCTGTCATTGACTGGTGCACCCCTGAGTGCTGTAACACTCTTCATGGGATTCATCAGAGTAAGCCTAAATATTCTTTAGCAGCTGCAAATCCTAAGGAAGCTTGCTGTGGCTCGTAGCTGTTGCCTTGTAAAGTGCACAACTTCCTGTAAGATGTGACTGTCTAGTTTAAACTTCTGATGCATCTCAGCAAAGCCATACATTTGAACAAAACATACGTTACAGTTTCCGGAATTCTCGGACAGTGTCAACAATCAGCGGTAATTCTCTAGCCCTTTTTGAAGTGGTATTCCATTCATTGCAAGTACCTCATCATCAACCTGATTATGGCCCTGCACTCTGCTCAATTTCAGAATATAATTTAGGGTTTCCCTTGATTGAGAGCACAAACTGATCTAAACAAACATGTTACCTAGTGTTCTCCTTGGGCTCATCTTGGCTCCAACGTCCGAGGAATTGTCATCAAAATCAAAGGCACTTGCTTCAGGTTCTCTGTTTTTGTTGAAAAAGAAAAGAGAATACTGCTTGAGATAACTGAAGTCACAACTACAGGACGTAAACAAATCATTAGAGATAAGGGATTAAATGGACTGTGAGAGTAACGGACTTGACAAAACTGTTGTCTATGAAAATACAGCATATTTGCCAGGGCAAATTGCTTGATTCAAACTTAGGATCTAACAATGTAAACACTGGCCAAATCTAAAAAAAAAAAAAGAACATTATTTTGAACCATCTTTACTCAAATCCAGCACTCCTAGATAAGTGAGATCACAACTACTAGTCGAGTAAATTTTAAAGCCATTTTGCCAAAAATAAATTTCAGCTTTCTCTTTCTTTTACTCTGACACTGATGAAAGAAAAATGGATCGTACTGCTCTTGTTCCTCTTTTGGCTCCTCTTCATCGACTTCCATTTTCAACTCTGCTTCTTCCTCTTTCACATCTTCCACTGGGAGACGCCGACCTGGACACTTCCACTTCAGAGGTAGAGATCCACCATTTGCAAGTTGCTCAAACATTGATAAAATGTCTTCAGCTTTTGGCTCCCACACCCCTAGAGAAGAACATGCACTATTTATAATCCATGACAACAGAATATTAAGAGCAATCAATTAGGTGAACTGTTTAATAGCCATTTTATTGGCTATTTAACTGTTGCAGACATTAACTTTTAATTTCAAAGCCACTTTGAAATCTGCTTTAAAAAAAACAACAAAAAAAACAGATAAGACAGTACTGGGAATAAAAATTTTTGAATTAAAAAAAATTTTTCTTCTTCTTTTTCCTCTTCACGCTACGCTATCCTAGCATTTTCAAGTGAGCTCTTCCTTTTTCCTAGTTGTATGTGTGTATATGTGTTGTACCCTTGAAGACAGGAATGTCAATATGTTTGGTCCCGTCTTATAACATTCAACTCATGTGAAGCTCTTTTACTCTGTGTCACTCTTGTTGTGTGTCATTTATTTTTGCATATTCAGCTTTTAATTATGATGTGTTGCTTAGATGGCCTTCCCTCTAGCCTGATGGGCCTTGTTGTATTGTTCATCTTCATTACCTCAGTCTCGGACGCGTTTATCCGTAGACCAGTGAAAAATAAACTTCAACTGCAGATAGGATTTTCAAGTTGATCAAGAGCAAAAGTTTCTCTAGAATTTCTTACCTTCATTTCTCTGTATTCATCCTCAAACATATCCAAGAATATTTCCTCACTCTGAAAAAATGTCAACAACAAAAGTTTGAAAAGGAAAGTGGAGGACAAGTCTGTGGAGAATAGCATGCAACCAGACACTGGTACTTGCTGTTAAAAAAATTAAAACAAGAGTGACACACATAACATATATTAATAATATTATTTATTAATTCAAGCCTTGGATATTTCTCAGTTATTCTTGGAAACTTTACATTAATCCCGTCCTCTAGAGTAATTTTAAAAACAAAACAAAAAGTCACTCAAGAAAGAAGGAAAGTGGACCACTAACAAGGCAGCAGTTTAAGACTGTTTCAGAAATTTCTTAGAATTAAAAAAAAATAATAATTATGAAATGCTGGTTTCAATATTATTGTTTTGACATTCACTTATCTGATGACTTGAATTGTTCAAATGCTACATTTAGAAGAATAAAAAGACTAGGGTAGTCATCTGATCAATATGTACAGCAAAGATGATTCAAGTTGCCTTTTTTACACATCTTTAGTAATTTTTTCTTTTCCTGCATTGATTTATGCCTCTTGATTTCTTAACCCTAGTACTGCCCAACTACGCAAATTCTCCAATTTTCTTTGTATGTATCCCAAAAGAGAAATAACAAAAATATATAATTTGGTGCAATTGCCCCACGTGCATACGTTTGAAAAATCTTCCCTGGCACTCTGCACATTCCATTGGGCAGTACTGGAACATAGGACCGCCTTTTCCTGCATGTTACCTTGTAAAAGTTCCTCAGAAGTTGCGTGCAGCATTCGTGCACATTCTCTATACAGGCCAGGTGTCTGTCCTGCAGGTAGGACTTGTCCACTCTCAGCACCAGCTGCTTCAATAACTTGATGCTCATCTCCAGGGTAGCCAGACGAATTTTGTTTCCTGGAGAAAGTGAGACAAGGGCTATTGGAGCAAGTTTCTCTTGATGGAGTTAAACATAGAGCCTAAAAAACAAGTTTCCTGAGAAATGTGAAACCTGGCACCTCTCATAAACAAGTTTTTCAAGAAAATGAAAGCCATGGCCCCAATCAACAAGTTTCCCTAGAAACAACTGTTTCATAATTTCACAAGTTTTTAACTACGTCCAAGCCTGCGTTCAAATGACACAAGAGAAACATACAGCTGATGAGTTACTAAGATTAGCTTAGCTAATCAATGATTGGCCCAAAAATTTTTTTTTTCCAAGTAGAGCGCGTCAATGAGTTACAATTTTTTTTTTTTTTTTTTTTTTTGCATTTTAGATCTAAATCTGTAAAATTTTATAAAAAAAAAATATTTTCCTCACACAAAGTATTGTTCCTCTTATCACCATGTACCACATCAGGTCAACACTTGTAAACAGAAACACTCATCATATTTAGATACAGGATAGAGAATTCGTTGTCAAGCCTGTACTCTGTATCAGAGTAAAGTATAAAGTAGTAAAGTATAAAGTATTGAATTGTGAAGACATGCTTACCTGACTGACAAGCCAGCTCTATGATCCGTATGAGCCTTTCCACCAGGAACAGATTGTAGTTTTCCTTCGACTGAAAGGGAAAACAACAACAACATATACTTAAATATGAAAAAAAAAATATGTAAAAAAGAAACATAAGGAAATTTTGACAACTTTACATCAAGAGAAGTTAGCATCCAGGAGTGGAAAACCGACGTACAATAACCTACTTCAGTCACAAAGCAAGACAACTGTTGGCAATATCAGACCTGACGGCAACAGGACAGGAAAACCAACTCTAATAAACAGAAATGAACAACAACAGCAAGAGAACTTCACAGTGGCCACCACCAACTTGTAGACATGACATAAACTTGCAGCATAGACTCTAGTACGGAACAGTCTGAACTCAGTGATCTGGTCACTTCCTCGTGGACGCTCGGAATGGATGCTTCTTCAGAAGGAGGACAAAAAAGATACAAGCAGAATTTCTGCATTCAAAGTAAGAACAGAACTTGTTTCTGCACTTAAAGTTGTTAGTCTTTATACAGACATTTTTTTTAACAATTTCAGCAAGTGAAGAGATGGCCAATAAGGCTACTTTCACACTCACTTCAGACCTGACTACCAATAAGACTACTTTCACACTCACTTCAGATCTGACTACCAATAAGGCTACTTTCATACTCACTTCAGATCTGACTACCAATAAGGCTACTTTCACACTCACTTCAGATCTGACTACCAATAAGGCTACTTTCATACTCACTTCAGATCTGACTACCAATAAG
>JBDFRD010249676.1:0-11127 GCA_039654405.1 Bullina lineata
AGGGAAAGATGGAGGGCTCTTCTTGGTGGCCTATACCCACACCCGGGTGAAAAAGGCTGATGATGATGATGATGATGGATACCAGACTAATGACTAATGTCCTCGTTGAATCTGACGTCTCGTGGAATGCAAGGTCACAGAAACAAAGTCAGCGCATTTCTTCACTGTTGGGATTTGATTGGATTTCACTGCTCCAATTAAATTGATTTGGCCAATGAGCAAACAATAGGCCACCCACTTTTCACTCCCTTCAGGCAAAGCTTAGCCCCTCTCCGGCTAGAGATTTGCACACCTATAATTGATGTCCATTTGAATCGAACAGAATTTTAATGCAGCATTCTATGTTATGCTCCCATCCCTGCCACCTCTTTCCTTACTCCCTTCACCTCCAATTGAATCGGTTAAGCCCACCTCATCTACCGCTTCACTGCCATTCCCTTTCCACACATAAGCAGCCATACAAACTGTAAGCACACACATACATGTACATGTACTATGAATTAATCTTTATGGTGCAAAAATGTTAAGGATAAAATATTGAGTTTTTAATTTATGATTATAATCTATAACATAATAGAATCAATTTTTGCAAACAGGTTTAATGCGGTAGTTTAATGAGTAAAATTATAACAAAAAAGCCATACAATGTAAAGTAAATATATCATAGCATAAGAATGATATTAAACATGACACTGCATTGATTTAGTACACTTGTATGCTTAACATGAACAAAAAGTTTTGTTGAAAAAGAATCAAAACAATGTCAGGAGTATTTACCCATTTCAATGAGCTTCAAAAAATTAATTAGTAACTCCTTTTGAACACGACCACTATGATTAATTTTGTTTATTTATTAACCAAAGCTAATATCAAGAGACAAAGATTATCAAACCCAACCTCTGAAAACTCTTCAAGTTTCACTTTGTCACTGTATTTCTCTAGCCGAGTCAGTCTCAAACATTCAGCCTCCCACATCCGCAACTCGTCTGCGTAGATATCTATCACGCAAGGCACACATCCACTGCCACAACAATCCGAGTCGAGCGGGCGTTCCGGGGCCTCTGGTAATGATGCTGTGATAAACTCAGAACTTTCTGTTTCATCCTGCACTTTATGAGGATTCAAGACCGCTTCTGACATCTCCATTTTCAGCTAATCATTTGCAAAATATTTATAAAAAAAAAGTTTTCTTGATTTCTGTAAGCATGTGGTTTGCACACACATACACTTTACATTTTGAGTTGGACAGAAAACACAATTAAACCCCACACCATAAATTATATACCTTTTAGAAAAGTGCACAACTTCTTAAATTTAATATTATGACTTTATGCATAAAATAGAAAAAAAAATGTTAGAAAAAAACTAAATTCCATAAAATAAACAAGAACAACATAAAAAAGTAAAGAAATTTTGTGCTGATCTCGTTGAAGGATTATTTCTGAACTGCGCTAGCATGGGGCTTGCTTGATGAATGAGGCAACCCCAGTTGTAAACAAGTCCACCAAGAGAATCCTTCCTTGACATGCCTCTTTTCCCCGTCACAGTTCGAACTCCATTGGCTTGTAGAAGGCGTTGCAAGTACAGTTTTCACTTGACCATTATTTTCACACATCTGAGCACCCACGGTATCAACAGTGTCACTGCCAAATTTCCTCTTTATGCCTGTATAAGAAGAAGACAAGGGGCTTCATTTCTGTGCTCATTCAGTGATTCAATTCATGGAAGTGTTACCCTTTGGTGCCCTATGCACACAAAGAAGACAGCATTTTATGATATTTATAGAACAAGTTGTAAAAATTGATAAGTAAAGTTCCTTCAAGGCCTATGAGGCCCATAGAGCTAAAGCTTATCCCATTTACTTTATCTCTAGACAGGACATTAGTCTGTCGTAGATTTATTTCCCCAGCAGAATATGCCGGTACCCAATTCGCACCTGGATGGGGAGAGGAAAAATGGTCTTTTCCAAGGACACAACACGGTCATCTCCCATATACAAATCCTGGACCCTTGGATTAGGAGTCCAACGCTCTCACCATTCGACGCCGTGCCACAATAAAAATTGATAATATATATAAAAATCCCCAACCCTTATCTAAACCTTTCTTTCTTAGCTTCTGGTATTGAACAAAGCACAATTCATATATTGCAGTATCTACATAGTACCAGGTTTGGTAATCCGCTCATTTTCTTATTCTTTTCTACTGTTAAAAGAAGTGCATTATAAGCCATATGCAATAGAATGTACATAATATACATGATTTTTTTGTGCTGAATAACTCTGAAAGTGAAAGCAATTACAATAAAATTATGGACGGAATCTGTTTATTATAGCTCTATTCTGTGTCAGTTCCATTAACGATCAACTTTGAATTTGATTCAGTTAATGACCTTGAAATGGTTTGAAACGAACGTATAACATCAATTTTGTGAGTGGATTTTTCAGCATGTCTCTAGATTCCAGCTTCTACCAGCTCACACTGTAAAAATGACCTCATAATTCATGGAAAAAAAATAGTGATGTCCATCAAGTATTGAAGTTTCTCTTTCTATTAATTTTTTGCTTCATGAAAAACAAACAAACATAAATCTATCTAGAATCTAGAGATAGCCTTCTGTTTAAATATTTGTTTAGTTTAGAATCTAGATCTAATGAACAATTCAAAACGATAAATTAATATGAAAGAGGTGGTGTGATAAACATTTGACATGTAGAGTTACTGCCATCCTACTAGAAAAAAAATAGATCTAGAGTCTACATCTGTTTTGAGGGTGAATTTCTAATCATACGCAGTGACATGACGAGAATTGTAGATACCGACCTTGATGCCGTTGCAGGTTTTCACCGCAGTGGGTTTGTCTTGGGTCACCCATTCAGGAGTGAAGAAGAAATTGAGAGTTAGGTCAAGATCTAGAGCAATAAATTTCCATGAACAATTTCTGCAGATGAGATCTGATTATTGGGTGAGTACGCACTCCGTTTATATTTTCCCTTGTTTCACGGGCGTGATCTCTTGTGAATCATTCATACAGAATCTGGAGTCTGTTGCCTCAGCAATCTCATCGGTAGGCCCAGTTCCGATCAATGGTTATTTCCCCTACATTTTATACTGTCAAAGTGCGAAACACAAACAATTTCCCTACTTTCGTTATAGAAGGAAAGATCGAAATTGCCTCTAGTTAGATAATATTATGGCTCTTTTCGTCTTTTACAGACGATCGAAGCATCTTTATCGCTGCTTTTGCCTGGGAAGCCTCTTACTTAGAAACAACGCTTTGTCCAGAGGCGCTGTTCCTCTCTCGGTTACACGACTTTTATCCCAAAGGAAAGACATTGATAGTCAATGCAGTCCAGACAGAGTGTGAGACGTTCATGGGTAGAATTTTGACATTTGGAAATGTTGCCCAGACAGCGGCACTTGCCTTCTCTTGTACGATTTTATAGACTGTCAAGGGATCCGTAAATGGCAGGATTTTTTTTTCTGCGAACTTGTTGATCTTTATTCACCCCTGGCTCCAACTGGCTTGTGCGGAGTCTGAATGCCAAGCTCTATTGGAGATGAGCTATAAAATCGGAGATCCCGTGTGTACGTTACACACGTTAAAAATCCCTTGACAGTCTAAAACCGTACAAGAGTAGGCAAGTGCCGCTGTCAGGGCAAAATTTCTAAATTTCAAACATTCTATCCATGAATGTCTCACTCTCTATCACTGCAGGTCATACTAGTTCCAAACGTATTGACCATTGTCTTTCCTTTGGAATAAAACTAGAATGGCCGAGAGAGGAACAGCGCCTCTGCGCAAAGTGTTGTTTATAAGTAGGAGGCTGCCCAGGCAAAGCAGCGAAAAAGCTGCTTCTATCATCTGTGAAAGACTAAAAGAGCCATACATTATTCAGTGGGGAATTTTCTTTCTCCTTCCTTCCCCTGTTTTCCACCCAATTTGATTAGCCCTATCTCCTCTTTAAAACAATACATCAATGATTGTCAAAATCTGTCGTTCCATTTCCTAGCAATTGAAAAAAAAAAATGATAATGATTGTATAGTACGACTTCATAATTTTTTCAGTTCACAGATTCAGAGTGAAAGGTGCTGTAACTTGACATTGGTAGCATTATGTTAGGTTCTACTCAATGTACACATATATTTCTATGTTTTTAATGTGTGTTTGAATGTAACTAACTGTTGTGTTTATTTTTTTTATTTTAATGATATAGTGTGTGGAGCCCATTGTACTATAAAAATTGACTCTGTTATTATTTATTCGCACACATTCTGTTTTTTTTATAATGAATAATTCTTCTTAACCACAGATAAACTTCTGTTTTGTTTTATTCTTTTCCTCTTCGCTCTCCACTTTCCTCTTTTCTATCTTTCTTTTTTATTCTGCCTTATTCTTATCTTATTCCATCTCTCCCTTTTTTTTTGTCTCTTCTGTTTTCTTATTTATTTTTTATTCCCTCTTCTTTATACACCAGGGCATCCTTTTACTGAAGCCAACTTTGGTGCCAGATGGGGTGGACGGATGCCAGAAAATCACACGCCTTTGGATTCACGAAGTCTACCGGGTCTTCTATGACCGTTTGGTAGACGACGATGACCGCGACCAGTTCTTTAGAATGGTCAAGGTAAGACGAAACATGATTATTTAGTTTTATTTTATTTTAAAGTATTTTATTTCATTTTATTTTAATATTATTCCACTTAAGTATGAAAGTAGCAATTTCACAAGTTGGACGTCAAATTTAAGTTACAGATTAAGTAAATGGATCGAGTTATTGTAAAATCTTGCGCTTAAATTGTATTTTGTACAGTGATCTGAAATGACATTTTATGAACTGGTAGTTTACTTTTATTCACAGAAGGCATTTAAACTTGTATGGTTTTTGAGTTCATGATTTCATGAGGTTATTCAACATTAGCTCTTGATGACCTGCAGTTATGTACAACTTCCTCATTTGTTTTGCATACTGATTTTTGTTCAAGCTTGGGTTTTGCACCATGTTAAATTCTCATGTGTTTCTTTTGTTGGAATGTTCTTTTTGAATAAGCTGGTGTTTTTGTGATTTTTATTTGCATAAAAAAATCACAATTATGCACGACATAACTTTTGTAGATGCTGCCAACTGTTTTGTTTCACAAATTTAAAAGTAGAGAAATGAGTTCTCATTTCGCTAATAATTCAGATTCACCTTATACATGGTCTTCCCATCATTTTTGCCCTCAGCATGGAATTGAGACTCACTTTAAGGAAAAGTTCAACAATCTCTTCAGTCACATCGTTGAACCTGGAAAACTGATCGTCGATGAAGATATCCGAACTCTTATCTTCGGGGACTTCATGAAGAACAAGAGCGAGGATCGGCTTTACGACGAGATCCAGGAGCTGGATGAGCTTAGGGAGGTGAGAAGCAAGTCGAGGAAGGAAACTAAGATACAGAACAAAGAGAGGGATCTGAAGGATTATTAATAAAAAGAAACTGGATTGAATAATATATGCCATTTGATCTTGTACTCTGAGGCGAACAAATGGTCTTTCTTCTCATTTATTGTTATCTATGTTATTTTTATTTTCATTAAAATAGATATGGTAACAGTAATAAACATATACAACTAGAGTACATTAATCCCTGGGACCTCTACTGACAAGATCCTGTATTGTGAACATGAGACTTGAAGCTTTTTGAGCACAATCTGCTCTTGATCTTCACCTTATTCATCTGTTTAATATAATAGTATTATTCCTACATGAAATCTCAATCCTCAGAAACATTATTTGTTTCATGCTAAGAGGTAGTTTTGAATTTGGAAAATACAGAAGGGATCGAGAGGGTTAGGGTTAGTTACATGTTCATCAGCTTTTTATGGTCTATGTTGTTGTGTTTTTAGGAAATAGTTTACTCACAGGTTATAATTCCTCAAGACATATTGTTTGAAATACTTTTTATTCATAAAGCCAGCCACATAGCTGCTTTGATCATCTGTGAAAGACGAAAAGAGCCATACAATATAGAATCGTATAATTAGAATATTATATAAGTCTAAATGATGCATACTTCTTAAAAGGGTGAATAAAGATTATTGTGTAATGTTTTTGTAGCATGAAAAACAAATGTCATAATCTTATTTTTCTTTATTGTCTTTTTCAGACTGTAGAGCATTACCTTGAAGATTATAATCTGATGAGCAAAGCACCCATGGACCTAGTTATGTTCCGCTTTGCCATTGAACACATTTCCCGTATCAGCCGTGTACTTAAACAGCCCAATGGCCACTGCCTGCTTGTAGGTGAGTCCAGTCGGTGATAACAGAAGGATGATGCTGTTGATGATAGTTGAAATTGAGATGAATAAAGAAAACATAACTCTCTACTCTGTATAAAATTGATGTCCTGGGTATAAGTACAATTTTTTGTTTCAATTATCAATTCACTTATGAAACCTGTTGAATATGATGATAGTCATGAAATATAATATGATGATGGTTGTCAGTTTTTTTGCTAAAGGTAGAAGAAGCCATTTTCATTCTTTTGTCATGGAAGCTTTTTGGTGCATCCGCGTCATTTACCTTCTCATAAATTTTTAGTAAGCTGTTCCTCTCCTTTTTTTTTTTTTTGGTGCTTACGGAACATAGTCACATCAGGGTATCTTTATTGAAAGAAATTTTATAGAAACAAATTTCTTTAGCCTTGCTAGTAAAAAATCCTCCCAACACATGGGTTCTCACGTCTGCAGGAATTGGCGGCAGTGGTCGACAGAGCGTGACACGTCTGGCCGCTTTCATGTCAGACTTTGAGCTGTTCCAGATTGAGATCAGCAAGAACTACTCCATCACTGAGTGGAGAGATGATCTCCGCCGCATGATGAGGAGGGCTGGAGACATGGGTGTCTCTACTGTCTTTTTGTTTGGAGACCACCAAATCAAGGTAAAGTTAAATTCGACAAATTTTGTTTTTCTCTTCATGAGAGAGGATGGAGAGGAAATGTTAATTTGTTTCCCATAAGCTTCTTTGTCTGGGACCTTAGTTAACCTAAAGCCGAGTGACAGACAAATAAAGCCACACAGTATGAAAAAGCTTCACATTTATTAGATAATACATTGAGCTCTCAAATATTATGAAATTACTGTCCTCAAATGGTACTATAAACATTATTCGAAGGTTTACATGTAAAACAAGAGAGAGCTAGTGTCCGTCTCTGTGTGAGAAAGAGAGAGAAAGAGTGGGTTAGGATAAGTAAACAACTCCTTCATTTATTTCTTCCTTCACATTATTGACATAATCAACGTATGCATAGTGTCTTCATTAAGCTTATCGAACAAAACAAAACGTGACTACCTTCATGAACTGAGTTTATTGTGTTTTTTTATGCTAAATGCAGGACGAGTCTTTCCTGGAGGATGTGAACATGATGCTGAACACAGGAGACATCCCCAATCTCTATGACAATGAAGAAAGGCTGGAGATTATTGAGAAGGTTTTGAATTGTTTTATTACTTTTCTTGTGATTATTACTTTGAAATTGAGGGGGGGGGTTGTGTAATCTGGCTCTGGCTCTTGTGTTGTTTACTGATTGCAAAATGGATTTGGTTAACACAATTATATCAAACTATACACTTCAGAACTATGTGCATTTGTTTATTTTGTTTTAAAAAATAAACAAATAAATAAAAACCAGCACCATAATGCTGAAATGTTTGAGACAAGTTCACACTTGTACCTTAATTTTAAGAATATCTTCACATTTTTTAAAAAGAGTTTTTTCATGTGTTTTTTTTTAAAATTGTTTTAACACTATTATTTTGATTTCTGTTTGTTTCCCCTACTCCAATTCATTTGCTTCCTAACTACAGATGCAAACACTTTGCCAACAAGAAAATGCTCAAATTGAGTTCACACCCCTGAACATGTACAACAAGTTCATTGAGAGAATTCGTCGACACTTGCATGTGGTTCTTGCCTTCAGCCCGATTGGAGATGCTTTCCGGAATCGCCTGAGAATGTTTCCCTCCCTTATCAATTGCTGTACAATTGATTGGTTTAAGGTTAGCACTGTGCTTGGGAGAATTCCTATTAGTGAAGTGTTTTTCCTGAAGTCCTAAATCAGTTCTGTGGTTAAAAATGTCTTTTGTACAGTGTATTAATGAGAAATAAGTAAAGGGAAAAAAAACAGAATGTAGAGATGATGCAGTGAAAAGTGTCCAAAGTAGGCCTACGGTATGTTAATTAGGAATCAAAGAATCTGTAAAGAAGAAAAATTTAATATAGCGGAAGAATAGATAGAGAATTTATTTTATCGGCAATGAAAAAATTGTAAGCATTTTGAGAATTTGTAACTCTCTGCTGAATGATATTCAATCGATCGAAGGAAATAATAAAAACTTTAATTTTTATTCGAGCAAAGTTTGTTTTCATTAAGTAGAAGATACTTGAAATTTGTAGTTACCCAAGTACGAATGCTTGTAATTAATTTGAGTAAGGTATGACTATAGTGAAATAAATAGGTATGAGACAACAGCAAGAACTCTGTACAATGGTTTTGAATTTTTCCAAACCCACAGGCATGGCCTGAAGATGCTCTCGAACTGGTGGCCAACAAGTTTCTGGATGATGTAGAGATGTCCTCAGAAGTCCGCGCTCAGACGGTGGTGATGTGTAAACATTTCCATGAAAGCGTCCGTGCTTTATCTCAAAGGTGAGTTCCAAAGTTGTCTCTTTTCTTCCCCTTTATTTTTAATCACAGCTTTAAGAGATTTTGAGAAAGGGATCTTGGTCGCATGAATGAAATGTGATTCAGCACAGTAAATTCTTGAGTGGACTCACTTCAATTTCTCCCCTTTTGTTTTCAAAGTGTATTGTAGCTATTTCGTTACTCACTTCCTTAACTTGACAAAGAGAATGGATGCTGTTTTTAGTTTAATTTTGTTTTCTCTAAATGTAACTATTCTTTTTGACTCATCTTGACATTTGGTATCAGGAAGTAGATACACTACTGTTAATGCTGACATAAAGTTTATTTCTGTATTAGTTGAAACTCTTGATTGTAGGTCTCAATTAAGCCAAGGGTTTGGGACTGAACAATATTTAACTAAACATTAAAATCAATTGGATGATTTGATTCCTGGATTACTTTTTTGTTTCAAGCTATTACACAGCCCTTTGAGTTCATGAATCCTTTTGTTTGGCTGGATGAATGAAAACTGTTAATATCAAATTCAAAGTGGTAAATACAAACTTAAGGAGTTATCCCCCAAAATACAAAGATAAACCAATTTGCGCCTGTTGTTTTGACCCCTGAAGACAGTAATGTCAAGCTTTGGTTTGAATTTGTATTTTTTGGGATAGCTCCTTAAGTTTGCATTTACCACACGTATTTTCCAGCTTGCCTGCAAACTTTATCACTTTTTTGCTTTTATTATATCAAATTCAGTACAGATTATTGATAAACAAAATTATGTCTAGTGGTTCAAAAAAAAAAATGAATTTGTTCATAGCTCCAGAATGTAAAGCAGAGGATAATTGATCCCATTTGTTGTGCTTTTAGTTATATATTCAGAAAGCTTTCTTTATTTAATTCCTTAGATAAAATTATTTTCATCACAGAAAATGTTTTCTTCACACACAAAAATGTGACAAATCCTTTATTGTGTAACAGATACTACGAAGTGATGCGTCGAGTCAACTACGTCACCCCAACATCTTACCTGGAGCTGATCAAAACCTTCAAGAACTTGCTCAACAAGAAGCGCCTTGAGATCATGACCTTGAAAAACAGATACAACGTTGGCCTGGATAAGCTGCAGTTTTCTGAGAACCAGGTTTGTCATCCCTGTACATCATTTTAGGTAAAGTGGATTTGAGACGAAAATAAAATGTTTCTGTGTTATTGCTGTGGTCTTCTTCTTGATTGTTTTATTTATCGCACAAAAATAGAATGAATCTACAAACAAATAATTCCTCCCTTCACAACCACGCATACACTCCAGATCCCATCCTATTTTTTTCTCATCCTCGCAGAATATATTGATTTTATTTCAACCTTTCTGTAGTCTAGATTATTTTGATGCAATAACCATGACTCTTCGCCTCTCTAGATCAATGTGATGCAGACAGAACTAGTAGACCTACAGCCAAAACTCATTGAAACAAGCCAGGAGACAGAGGAGCTGATTAGCATCATTGAGCGAGAGACGATTGACGTGGAGAACATCAAGCGTATTGTGGAGGTGGATGAGGCGGTGGCCAATAAGGCAGCCCAAGAGGCCCAGGCCATTAAGGTGGGACTCGAAGGTTAACATCTGCTTGAAAAATTTGAAGACTAGCCAGGTCTAGAAAGCATTTGGCAGCCCCTATTTCACATTTCTAGAAAAGAAGCTTTGGAATAAATCACTTGAAATGATACAAAGATTTTTTTTATTTGCGTAAATAGAACTAAATTATAGATTCAGTAAGATTTTGGGAAAGGATTTATATTAAAACATTCTTGCATAGTTTCTGCTTTAACATTTAGTCTCATTATACTCTTTGAATGTTTTTTAGACTGTTTAATTTTTTTAAACTGTTGGCCCAACCCTAAGGACGCTTTTACACTAGTTACTGATTTTCACTGGAACGTTATTTTGTCATTAGTGGCTGATAATTAAAATATAGGAAGGAAAAAAAATGTATGTAATGACACACACCTATTGTTTCTTCATACATTTTTTGTTGTTGTATATCATACTAAGAAAGTACGAAAGGAAAAGGCTTATGTTATGTCCACAGTTGGATTGTGAAGAGAAATTATCAGAGGTCATGCCTGCCATGAATGCTGCTATCACTGCTCTGGACACTCTCAAGCAGGCTGACATCACTATTGTGAAAACCATGACCAACCCTCCTTCTGGAGTCAAGTTGGTGATGGAGTCCATCTGTATCATGAAGGTATGTTACTTGTAGCTGGTATTTGAATGTTCTGATATTTTGAGTTCTTTCCTTTTTCTTGATCAATATCATCTTCTTTCTTCTGCCTTGATTCTTCCTTCTCCTCCCCATTCTTATTTTTTTTATGTTTTTGTGTTTGTGTGTGTGTGTGTGTGTGTGTGTGTATGTGTGTGTGTGTGTGTGTGTGTGTGTTCGTAGCCTTCATA
>JBDFRD010249786.1:0-11127 GCA_039654405.1 Bullina lineata
AAAGAAACATTTTTTTTGGACTTTCATAAAATGGGAGGAAGTGCTGCGTCAGACCCCCCCCCCCCCCAAATAAAAAGCCATCAAAGATTTTCCTACCCATTAATTCATCATCTGACAATAATAATTGTGTTCAACCAAACAAAATATGTACTGAAATGTTTACTGATTTAAGCAAAGACTATTAGATTGAAGAATAATATTGATAAAAGAATTCATGCTTAACAATAAATTGTTGTAGATATCTGAGAGGAATATTTGTTCTATGCTTTTTATCACTGGTGCAATGTTTCAATGTACTTGAAATCTCAAAAACATTTAAGAACAAAAATTAATTATGTACACTCATTTATACTATCACTCTGCAACTTCCAAAAGCGTCACATTTTCATGAGATATTTTGTGAATGATTTAAGTCATGGTGAATGTCATAACAAAGTCCAACCATACCACGAACTAGTGGTAACTATCACAGTATTATATGGAGTAAGAAATTGACAACAAAACATTGTGAGATATGTCATACGATATGAAGCATACAATGTACACACGTATTATGTATTATGCATTGCTTAAAGCATGTATTGGTTTTAAAATATTAATGCTTATTTTTATGACAGATGTAATAATTTTAAGCACTATTTTTTCAAAATGTATCACAACGTGTGGTAAAACTGTGTGATTTTCAGACAGGCTAGAAATAAATATTGACTACAGTAACATTTTAGCACATAACAGACCTATTTGTTCTGTGCCATATGAGCTGTTAATTCTGTGACATACTATTTTTTAATTAATTATGGAAATCCCCAGTTTTGCTTAAATGCCTCAAAGAATAAAAGCTCATGTTATAATTGCCAAGAAAGAGGTCATACTATCTATGTAAAACAATCTTGCACACAATTTGCTGTAATGTTTAAGCTTAGACTAGGATGAAGGTTAAATGCGTAAAACAATTCATCAAACTGGCATCACACACTCATTCAACTTACAAATCAACTGAAATTTATCATTAAATTACTATGTTGGTCTTGAACACTGAGTTCCATAAGAGTTAAGATGCAAATTTCTTGCATTCTCTTCTTAATGATTTGAGCGTAGAGTCCTGTCACTGACTTTGTGAAATCATTTTTTTTGATCCACACTGACTTTCACTCTATTTGATGGTCCACATAATATTTTGCAATGTAGAAATCACTGGGTAAAAAAAAAGGATCAGTGAACTGAGAAAAGATCATTATGAGTAAAATTCAAATGAATAATTAAATGTTTAATTTATATATAAAACAAAAGAATGACAACATGACATCTCCAAATCAATTTAGGAGAAGAATACAAGAAATCCTGTGAACGTTTTGTTGACACTGGTTGTGAGTTTTTGAAATGAGTAAGAAGATTACATAATAAATATCAGATACAACTTGTAAATAGTGTGTGGAAGTTTAAGAACATGTGAATGACAAGAACACTAATTCAAGTATAGGATAAAGAAACCAGTACAAAATGAAGACAAGACAAAATAACTGTTCCTTCTTGCAATTAAAAAGAATTTGACTATTTTTTACCAATAATTTAACAGTAACAACAATAACAAAAACAAAATCAACAAATATAATAATAATAATATCATATAATAATGAAAAGAAGAAAATAATAAGAAAAAATGAAGAAGAAAAAGAAAAAAGAAGAAGAATATACAAGAAACAAGTAGACAATACACCAATGGATACACTGATGATTACGCTAACCCGTGACAGTTTATTTCAAGTGACAAACACAATATACACAGGGTGAAACCTCAGACAGCTTCAGACAATATGACATTTTGTTCTTTGGTGAGAGTTGCATAATTTTACCAAACTCTGATGTTAAATTGAAGCAATTTTAACTCCAGTTTTTCATTCATGACAAAATTGATACACTCAGTACAGTCATGAAAAAGAACAAGTCTACCAGCTACATGTTCAGGATAAACTCTTTCATAAAATGCCTTTTTTACATTCAATCATCATTGAGGTTAAATGAAAGGAACTTTTAACACCAAGTACAGTCCAACACGCATTCATCAAACTCCATGGGTTGAGAAAAATTGTTGTTGTAATCCCCAAATCCGTGATTTGGGGATTACATGAAATGCTAATTTGTTAAGGGAGACAACCAGAATGACTAAAAACCAGAGAGTGGGAAAAGAATTCTGCATGGAAATGGAATAGGCAGTAAAACTTTATTGCATCTCAATCGTGTGAGCAACCCCAGAACCCAAGTCTAATTTTAGAGACGTCCATGTGCTCTTTGTCTTCGGAGGTTCGCAATTGGTTATAGAATTGTTGTTAGTCCAAAATACAAAGCTTATGATTGGATGGGAAGGAATGACAGGCACAATTAGGCCTAGGCCAGTAGGTGGTGATTTGAGATTTCATTCAACACTTTGCCTAGGCGGGCAAAAATTTGGGAGGAATGATGAAGGGCAAAGTTTAATTGCGACAGCCCTTTCACACACCAGTGACTATTATTACACTTGCATCACAGCTCATGGACTGGGCGAGAGGCTGGAATTGGTTGGGGGGGTTATGTAACATAGGCCCATAAATTGCCGCAAGCTACAGTATACAGAATGACATTATGTTCGCAAACATTTCTAGATCTATGCACCTGGTTTTATGTCTTTCAAAAAACATCTGGCAGACTGAACTGCTCAATGATTTGGACGTTTTGCTGGCCTTGAAGAGATGAATTGAAATAGGAAACATCCTGATGTAATGGTTAACTGGCAGATTTAGTTGAAAGTGTTTGACAAATACATGAACTAAATACAAAAAAAATAAAGGGGAAGAGTTAGAATGACAGCTTTGGTTTGGGGAATCCATGAGTTTGACGAACGTATGTTGGATGAATGTGTGTTGAACTGTATTTGGTTTGGCTTTTTTTATGACAAAAAATGTCTCCACATTTTCTGCTACTAAAAACAAGTACAAAGTACCCATGTTTACATGTTTAGGGTAAATTTCTTCCCTCTATGTCTATTTTATACACAGCTGACATACAAAGCAGTACACAGTACATAAGAGACATTTTCTTAAGGCTACAATATAAAAGTACAGAACTAACAAGGTCTTCTTGGAACAGGGGGTGGGGCAATGCTGGGACGACTGGGCACAGGTGGGGGAGGAGCAGCAGTTGGGGGAACAGCTGAATCAGAAACATCAGGTCGCGGTGGAGGAGGTGGTGGGTCTGCAGTGGGAGGTCCCACTGATGGAAAGGGGGGCACAGGATCTATGGGAGGAGCTGAGGGTCCACTCAAGTCTTCACTTAAACTTTCTCCTTCAGCAGGTATATCAAAGTTGTGAACATCATTGGTTTGCATGTTTGGGAATGTCATTGGCACATGACTTGTGTCAAATGGGTCAGGAATATTTGCACTGGAGGCTGAGCTGGGTACTGCACTAACCTCAAAAGGATCAGTGGAAGATTCCGTGTCTAAGTGCTCCCCAGTCAAGCTGATTTTGTTTGCGCTGAATACAGCACTGGTGTCAAATGGGTCTGAAGGGGCAGAACTGTTTACAGAAGAAATGGGTATCATGGGATGTTTTGCAAAGTCTGTGTCAAAGGGATCTGCTGATGAACTGCTTTCTACAAGGCTGTTTTCTCTGTCCAGGAGGTTCACTGATGGGGTGGGCTGGGGAGGTTTTGGAAAAGATGTGTTAAATGGATCAAAGGGTTGTGATGATCGGAGGGAGCCACTGGAGAATGGATCCACTACTCCATCTGTGGGGACAGCTGGGGGAAGGGGTTGTACTGGGACCTTAGAGGCAGAGGAGGAAACAGACGGAGCTGGCGGGGAACTTTTTCCAGTCCCTCGTGAGGGCCTGGCTGGTGGTGTGGGGGCAGGGACAGGGGGAGGGGCACTGGGAACTGGGGGAACTGGTCGTCCTGCTTGGGGAGGAGGAGGGCGGGAGGATGTTGCGGCAGGAACAGGCATGACTAGAACGCTTCCTGGGCGAGGCCTCACTGCAGGCTGAGGTTTGGCATCAATTGCACAGCTCTGTACATCCTTGCGCGGCACAGGGCGAGGTCTGACAATGTCTTCTGTGGTTTCCAGCAGGCTGTCTGAGCTGTGGTACCGAGGCATGGGCTGGGGATGCTGGGAACTACTGGGTGAGGGTTGCTGGCCTGGGCTGTCTGAGATGTCTTGAGTTGTTTTGCTGCGTGGTACAGGCTTGGGGGCCAGTTGATTACTTCCCCCTGTTCCTACTGGAGTAAGAAATACTTACTCTTTTAAAGAATTAAAGTACGGTAATATTTAATTGTTTAAATATAATGCTAAAGTTAATAAACATCCGGAGAATTTATGAAGATGATATCGAATCTCATAAAATTAAATAAGGATCAATAGTAATTAAACAATTCAAAGAGAAATTGTAAAAGTAGAAACTGATTCTACAATAGTTTTCAACATACAAAATTAATTAGTTACTATCCTATTACATTAAACGCATGTATTAAGAACATAAAGTACACAAGTGTCCTTCTACTTACTTGGCACAAGGTTAGTTTCAGACTTCGATGGTGCCAGAGGAGGTGGAAGTGCCATGTCAGAGGTGGCATTCTCAGGTCCATTGGCCATGAGTTTGTTGATGAGTGCTGTAGCCTCCTCTATACTGGCTGCATGGCCATGGTGTGTAACATTGGTTGGCAGGCCAATCTGATCAATCTGAGGAGGAGAGTAGGCTTATTACTATTAATAGCTGATATGATCGGATAAACCCCCTCAACTCATTTGTTCATCATAGCTCTACCTTTGTCTTTTACTCTAAACTAAGTCCACATTTTTTAACTAGGGATTGTGAGATTCATCACTACATGACAAATTTATTTCATTCTAGTTATATGGGCTGAGGTGGAACCAGTGAGATGGATAATGAGAAGCTAACAAGCACTACTAGCAGCTTAACAAACAAAGATACTGCAGGAATACTTCCATTCATATTTTCAAATGTTCAGCACAAATAAATAAAGCTTGCAGTTTTGAACCATTACTCCTTCACTGTTATTGAACAGATTATTGTAACAAAGCATCTACATCAGGAAAGGGCACATTGCTTAAGCTTGCATCAAATTTTTATGTTGAAAGAAATAATTATTAAAAAAGTAAATGCAAGAGTATATTGTCAGTAACTATGCATCACAAAAATCATCAATTTTGCTTCAATGCTTCAAATAATAAAAGCCCATGTTAATTGCCCAGAAAGTGGGCATAACATATGAAATACCAGGTACATTAAATTATATGTGAAGTAATGGACATTTTCTTTTGAAAAGAAATGCTGAGCCTTCACTGTTCATTTTAAAAATGGCCCGCTAGACTGAAACTTTTGTGGTTTTAGTGATCAACTTTTACCCATACTTTGTTTCCTGACTTCTTGACTTTGACATTTGTTGCTGGTGGGGGTCTCAGAGGTGGACGAATCTTGGGTGGAGGTTTGCTCACTTGCCGATTGGGACCAGCTGATAGAAACATTCAATAAAAATCTTTCATAAAATTCTATACAAACATTCATGAATCACCGTCACATTTATTGAAACAATGGGCACATATCTTATCTAAGTTAGAAAATGCATTACTTTCAATATGAACTCTTCTCGTCCAGAAAGTCAGCTGTCCAAATTCTTTAAACTATAAAGCGCATCAATAGCACAACAGTTGCTGCTAAGGTCAACACTGATTCAATTGAAATAAAGTGAGAAAGAATAAGAAAACTGTTTCATTCAAATAAAAGCACATCTTTATTTGAGGTTTGATTTGAGATTAATATTACCCCTATACTATTTTCAGTATTTTTCTTCCGTAACATCAAAACACCATTGAAGCACATTCTTACTCAAATTGCATGGGATCATCACTTTTATAATGGCGAACTTCTAGATTGTGCTAATACTTACAATGGCCAAACTGTCAAGCAAGTCTAGGGACTTACCAGACTCTGATGTTTGGGAGAGTTCACTACTGGAAGGAGTCACAGCAGGTCGGGGTGGTCCACCTGGGGGCCTTTGGGGTGGAGGAGGTTTGGCTGGAGGAGCACTGGGCCGAGCTGGGGGCTGTTTGCTCTGTGGGCACATTGTTGACATTTGAATTAATAATAATAATAATAATAATAATAATAATAATAATATCAAAGTATGGGCTTTTTCATCACAATCACTTGTCTTTACAAGAGACTGCATTTTTGGCAGGCTGGTTTCTAGCTCCTCTTTGATCAGTATCTCTCACGGCTGATCTTTTCTAGAATAGCGTGACAAGGTTTCATGCAGTATGTGCAATAGAGTACACTTCAGCCTTCGTCATCTGTTTTTGTCGTGTCTTTCTTCCATTGTCTTTGCAATCCAAGTGCTCTCAAACCATTTGGCCCCTGTATGCATGGCTGATCACCACTGCTTGCAATCTTCTACAATTTCACCCCATTTTTCTTGATTTATGAAGAGCTCTTTGGGATGGACTGGTCTTTATATCTCAGGTCAGGATATCCCCTGGTCCTTCCATATGATAACTCTCAAGACAGCATTTGCTTGGCAATCCTGACGTTATCCATTCTTCTCACATGACAGCCATCTTAGCCGACTGTGTTTAAGTACTGAACGTAATGACAGGACAATGTCTTTCTGGAGTGCCTCTATGTTCATGATTTTGTCACTCCATTTGATCTCCAGTGGTTTCCTCCAGTAACGCATGTGAAACTTATTTAGTCTTTTCTCTTGACTTGATGATAGGAAAATTGAGAGAACAAATGTCTGGTAAATTAAAGTCTTCATTCTTGTAGTGAGTTTGTCATTGCTCAGCAAAGAAATTCCTTTGTAGTTGTTTCAGTCTCCCTTGTTCTTATATTAGGGATTTTATTGGCATTCCTTATTTCAAGCTGAATACCTTTTGGTTACACCAGCACAGCAACGGTAAGTTATGAAGGTGGGGAATGAGTACTTCTTTATTTTGTGTTAATTCAAAAGAGCAACAAAATAGTCAAACATATAATACTAAACAATTTATGATCATGCTGAAAAAGGCATTTGCGAAATAAAAATCTTATTTTAAGAATTCAATTTTTCATCTCTTTTACAGCTTCTGCCATACAGTCTGTACCACATCCTTAAAAAAAAAAAAAAATGACTCACATCAGAAGAAGGAGAAGTCCTCAGTTTAGGGGCATCTTCTCGGGCTACTGCAAGTCCTGCTGATGGTGAACTGCGAGATATGTTTGGCTGACTCTGAGGTTTACTTGGCCGTGCCACTGCAACTGGGGGCACATCTGGAACCTCAGCAGCTGGACTGTCCAGGGTGAGGGCAGGGCTGGACTGACCTGGAAACGTAAAATAGGAAAAACAGGGTTGCTAAGCACTGATTATGTCATCAATCATCCCCCTCCTACTCTTCAATTATACCATTTTTCAATTACTAAAAAAACTGTTTACTGTTGTTCCTTTTATGTTTTTTTTTCAATTTCATGTCATTCTTTTCTGAAGATCCGCCAACATTTGATGAATACTGCATAGTAGGGAGCACTCTACTCAAGATTGATGGTGTCTCAATAACTTGTTCATCACTTTACCAGGTTTTCAATATTAGAGTCTAATTAAGCCATCATTAACATTAAGACTGATTTGTTTTACATCTTTCCAATGTATACAACGAAGATGAGTAAAACAGGTATGCCTGTTATCAATAAAGCAGTTTCTACTTACCTGATGGTGAAGAAGCTCCAGAGGATGAATGTGGCATCAGTGGGGCCGCCAGCAGTGATTCTACCTCAGCATCCTCAGCCTCCTCCCCTTCTCCTAGTGTGGACAATTGCAGATATAAGTTGGAAACAGTTATAGAATATATCAGAGTCAAATAAAATTGTGAGATCACCAGAACAACATATGAAGAGTAGCAAAATACGCCCAAATTTTAAAAAAATGAAAAGAACATTTTTTTAAGTACGGTAGCCTACCCCTAACATATAAAAATATGAATTTCATTAAAAAAAATAAGTATGCTTCAAAAATAAATAAATTGTAAGTAATCATAGTAAAAGTATGTAATCAACACTAAAAAGGCAAAAGAAAGTTGAGTTTTTTTTAACAACAGCCTAAGTTTTGCAATATATTGCATTCTTTGAAATAAGGACCTTGCTGTAAAGCATTCCTATAATTGTTAAACACACATTCATTACCTAGTAAATTTGAAATAGAAATTAATGTAATCTTCAGTTAATGTTTATGCTGGCAGGTCTACACGTACAAGCACACTTACTCTTCTCTCTATCATAGCACATTGTTTAACGTTGTTGTTTTTTTTTGTGTGTGTGACACATCCACTTGAAAACGAGAGAGCATTTATCTCAAATAGAAAGTTTCAAACAGAAAAAGTGCATCCCTGCGTGATAGCTCCAGCTGGACATACCCTCTCCCATGTCAAACTCCATGGACGGAACACTGAAGTCATCACCCAGCAGTGAGTTGGTAAACTGATTGTACAGGGCACCAGTGTTACAGGAACACAGGTTCAGCTCTTGCTCAATCTCTCCTTTCCAGTCACAAGTTTTCAGCCTCACACTTATCACTGAGCCAGCAAACTGCACAAGGGGAAAAAATGAGCCAAAGGGAGTCAAACGCAGGAATCTAGTCATTAAAACAACAAGGGAACAAAAAAGTTCCAACAACACTTCTAAGGTATATATCAACTAAGAAAAGTCAGACAGATCATATTCAGTTAGATATATAACCTTGAAAAAAAAAAAAAAAAATGAATAAATACAACCAGCCTTCATCTGCATTGATGATTATACACACCTTATGTGGACATACACAAAAGGTATACATACATTAGTACATTAATGTTTCATGGAGAAATATTCATTACTTGATAGGAAGGGGTGGTAGAATGTACATTAACAGAATCTATCAGTGTGTATGACTCACCTCTTGCTGATCAAACTGCAAAGCCTCCAAGGCATACTGACCAGTCTGGTACAGGACCCACATGTCTGAGCCCACAAATCTGTAGAGATAACAGTTACAAAATACTAACTTATTTTGTACTAAGTGTTCTGTGTAAGAAAAGCAATAACTTTGTGTTAACATTTATAAACATTAAAATTCAACCTTACAATATTCACACTTGATTACAGTGATCAAATTCGCTGAAGGAGTAGTGTTGGAGTAGTGTGAATAGACCTCTCCAGCTGACTTGGTCGAAAGCCTTTGCCAGATCAATGTGGGCAATGATGTAAAGTGGGTGTCTCCGCTTTCGGCATTTTTCTTGTAGCTGTCATAGTGAGAAGACCATGTTGATTGTTGATCTGCCAGCCCTGAATCTGAACTGTGCTTCTGGGTAAACGCATTCAGCAAGTATATGCAATCTGTTCAGCATTACACGGGCCAAGGCCTTTCCAACTATGCTGAAAAGGAAAATCCTGCGGTAGTTGTTGCAGATCATCCTTGTTCTTATATAAAGTAATGATGTTGGAGTGCCCTCTTCCCAGCACTGTAACAGAAGCTGGTGAAGGTAGCCAATGAACGAAATAAGTGAGACCCATAGAGCCAGAGCTTATCCCGGTTTCTGTAGCGTGAAGCGGAACAGATGATTTCTACTTCATCTCCTAGACAGAACACTAGTCTGTCGAAGGTTTACTTCCCCAGCAGAATATACCGGGGTACCCAATTTGCAGAGGACACAACATGGTCACCTCCTGGATTCGAACTCTGGACCCTTGGAGTCCAACGCTCTAACCATTCGGCCACCGTGCCACCGTATGAAACCAATGCTAAAATATCTCTCTACACACACACACACACTCTCTCTCTCTCTGTCTCTCTTGCATCCACAACTCACCTCACAATCACAATCTCTCCAACCTCATTGAATCTCTCTACAATCTCGTTCACAGCTTCATCAGACAGCTCTTCTCCCGTTGTTGTAGCAACAATCACTGTACCATCAGGAGGGCCCTGCTGACCAATCACTTCTTGCAGAGTTGCATTCTTCTTCTCCTCATCCACTGTCAGGGTGGTCACCTCAAACAGTGCCACTACAGGCCTGGGGAGAAACAGCGTTGTATAACAGGTGGTTAGCCAGTTAGAGCAGCAGGAAAAGGGTCAGAGGAGAGAAGTGACACTTTCACAGAAGGCTCAATCAGAAAAAAAACATAAAAGATCAAAAAACTTTACTGCCTTTTACATATAATTTATTTTATAACATTTTCTTATTAAAAATGAGCAGTCAACAATTACATTTATAAGAAACTCAAAGAACTCAGACAGATACCACAGACTCTACAGAATACAAGCATCAACCTGGCATACCAGAAGTTACAATAATTATTTAAACAAAAAAGAACAACAGAAAGGAGAATCAAAATTAGGTGACCAATTTCCCCTCCCCCCCCCCCTTTTCAACTTATTTTTTATCTTGAAACAGGTGAACAGTAAATGAAATACAAAGAAATAGATAAGTGCTTCAAACTGATTTTTGATTAGTTCTGTCAATTAAGTAACACCTGAGGGTAACAAGCGTATATTTTTACAAAATTTCCTTTACAAACTTTAAGACAGACTTTTCATAAGTTACACCAGTTTTTATCATGCAAACTCATTAGTACCTATCTTTTAGAGTAATGGATAGGTGCAAAACTTTGCAATTAAATATATATGTGGTCGCACGGCAGCTGAATGGTTAGAGCGCTTGACTCTTAATCTAAAGGTCTGGGTTTAACTCCAGTTGATCGTGTCTTGTCCTTGGGAAAGACACTTTACACCATTTGTCCTCTTCCCACCCAGGTGAAAGTTGGGTTGTAGCATATTCTGCTGGGGAAGTAACCTGACAATAGACTAGCGTCTTGTCTAGGAGATGATGTAAAAATCATGTTTTACTTCATGCTATTGAAACATAAGCATTGAAGGAACTTTACTTTACACTTATTATATGGACATGCTTGCCAATGTATACAATGCATAACATTTTCAAAACCTGTGGGTATTTTTTCTTTTTTTTTTTTATCATAATCATCAGCAGCAGAAGTGAAAAGAGCTAATCAAGACATACAGGAAGACAATGAAGAGAGATATACCCACCTATGGTCAGAGGTGCGTAACTCCGCC
>JBDFRD010249896.1:0-11123 GCA_039654405.1 Bullina lineata
GAGAGAGAGACCGACAGAGAGAGAGAGAGACAGACAGACAGAGAGAGACAGACAGAGACAGAGTGTGAGCAGGGCGAATGATATGGAGATGATTGGTTGGATGAATCCTCACAGACACTAGACAGAGACAGAGAGAGAGCAGGCGGATGATATGGAGATGATTGGTTGGATGAGTTGATTCAGAGACAGAGACAGACAGATAGACAGACAGACAATTGGGCAAAAGATGAGTAAATACCAGTTGGAGGCACAAAGGCGAAGAGAATTTTCCAGAAGAGCGTGAGAAAGTGCATCACGTAGTCCATGCAAGATGGCAGCTTCTCCTCCGCATCGCTGTCCTCATCGTCGTCGTCATCATCACCTGGGGATGTGCATCCACGACTGGATTAGCTACTAAGTGGATGTATCTATGAATGGATCAAAGACTTACGGGATGTATCCATGACTGAATCAGTCTTGCAGGATGTATCCATGAATGAATCAGAATCGTACAAGATGTACCTATGAATGGATCAAAGACTTACAGGATGTATCCATGACTGAATCAGTCTTACAGGATGTATCCATGAATGAATCAGAATCGTACAAGATGTACATATGAATGGATCAAAGACTTACTGGATGTATCCATGACTGAATCAGTCTCACAGGATGTATCCATGAATGAATCAGAATCGTACAAGATGTACCTATGAATGAATCGAAGACTTACAGAATGTATCCATGAATGGATCAAAGACTTACAGGGTGTATCCACGAATGAATCAAAGACTTACAGGATGTATCCATGAATGGATCAAAGACTTGCAGGATGTATCCATGAATGGATCAAAGACTTGCAGGATGTATCCATGAATGGATCAGAGTCTTACAGGATATAAAATGTTGAATGAAACACTGCCAGCGTGCATTATGATTGGATTAGATGTAGCAGGAGAACCCACAATAGGATTAAGCACTGAGATGTATCCATGATTGGATTAGGCACTAAAGAAATTATGTATCCGACACTGAGTTAGGCACTAACATGTATCTATGATTGGATTAAGCACTAAAATATATCCACGATTGGATTAAGCGCTAAAAGATGTATTCATGATGGTATTAAGAACTAAAAATGTATTCATGAATGGATTAAGCACTAAAGAGATGTATCCATGATTGGATTAAACACTAAAAGCATATATATATATGAATAGATTAAGTGCTAAAATGTATCCATGATTGAATTAAGCACTGAGGAGATGTATCCACGATTGGAATAAGCACTAAAATGTATCCATGATCGGATTAGGCACTAAAATACATGCATGATTAGACTAAGATGTGGTAGGATGTATCCATGACGTATGGAACACTAGGAGGATGAATATGATAGGCTTACAGCATTTTGTATTTTACACTCAGTGTAAAATCTATACACTAGATTTGCATTACGTTTTTAACATGTTATTTAGATCTATATATTTACTCGTTGACAAAACAAACAAACAAACTTGGATATGAACGTCTATGATGAGAGACAGATCATCGAAGTCTTTGAACGAAAAGCAAATTAAAAAACAAGGAGACATTATGGACTAGATGTTCTCTTGTCAGGAAACGCATGGCGAAAGTAAAAGCGTTTGAAGGAAATGAATAACTGTGGCATACGCTTGCATTCTGACTTCTGAAGTGAGAATTTCTCCTCACAGTGACTATATAATTTATAAAGCAATACAAGTTTTTCAGTACCTGATGGTCAAATAGCAAATTTTTAATATCCAAAGCGGTGATGAAATATCTCTACATGTGCAATGACAGAAGAATGTAAAAATCTTCGTTTTGAAAACGCCTTGACATACGGTTTAAAGTTCACATAAAAGGCCATAAAATTGTGGTCATCAGAGGTGTACATGTTAATCCTAGCGTCTACCCAGAGCCTGACACACGAGTTCTCGAGGCCCGAGGTACACGGCCCAAGCCAATGAGATGATGAGCGACGAGAGAAGCAACGCGGCTGCAGTAGCCTACATAATAATTTATCCCATTAATTCGCATTTACTTCATGGCAGGGGCTAGACCTGTCAGGCTGAGCACCCTGGGATAGGTCACACACGTGCAGCAAGAGAGATGGAATGGCGTTGGAACACTGAGTAAATCCACACTTATTCCATTTGGTTCACGGCCATTAGCACAGTGTCCTGGGTTCCACAGTACGCAGGCTACGAATATTAACAAATGGAGTAGGCCTACCTGCAATAGATTGAATATGTGCAGGAAACTGGGTACCCGCTGACGATTCGTGGTTGGTTGGATATTAGCAATTCACTTGACGACATGTATTGGTTTTTATGGTTATACTTTTCTTTCAAAGATCAAGTAACAATATGCTCGCGTGTACTCGCTCATACTGACAAGGCCTTGGATAAAAATTAAGAATTAAATTCCTTTCTGATACTAAGGTTCAATCATGACCACAGTCCGATACGCCCTCTTCTTTTTTCTCCTCATCCACAACATTTATGACTACATAAAGCTAAGTAACTTATTAGTGACAGCAAAAGCACTCACATTCTGTCATTAATGTGTTTCTCAGTATTACAAAAATTCACATAATAGTGTTACATACATATGTGAGAGAATTATATACATGAAAGATAAGAAACGGTATTAATATTAGAATATTTCTTGAAAACGAAATGGCAGTCGCACACGAACATAAAAGAAGCAGGGATTGATTAATGAAGAGTAAAAACCATTTTGAGACAGAAATCATTGGTCCTGACTTCTTGAGCCTACCTGCAATCCAGCTCGTGTTACTCGAGTCTACACTGTATATGCAACACAACGCCCCTAACCCTTTTGGTGTTTCCTCCAAAAATGTATTTTAAACAGCGTGCGCAAGTGTGAATGCGTGTGTGTGTGTGTGTGTGTGTGTGTGTGTTTGTATGTATGCACGTGCAGGCGTGTGCTCTGATTGTATTACTATGGTCAGATATGTTTGACCTTAAGTCAGTTCGAAAATGCTTGCATCTCAAAAAGTATCCCTGTATATTTTGTAACTGTCCGGAGGCAATCGTCAATGTTTGAAAAAGAAAATCCACCTTACAAGTAGCTCGTTGACTCGAATGGATCCTTCTGCACTTGAATTAATTAAAGCAAGAAAGCAACACCTATTTTCAAAGCCATTTTCAAATTAAAGAAAGTAAATGGCAGACAAATTCAAGGTGTCAGCTGGTGTCTCAACATAGACTCATAGACCTAGGATGAATTTGGGACAGTCTTTATCAAACTCTATACCGGTACCAAACAATCTATTACATTATCTCTGGAAGCTGTGAGATAGTGACACCAAACCTAAAACTATAATCATAATATCAATACACAAACACATTTTATGTTCAGTTTCTACGTTCGAGCCTATAACAAATAAAAAGAAAATGTCTACTAAGCAGGCAGGAGAAAGCAAAGAAAAAGATTTAAAAAAAACCAAAATGAAAAACCTACACGCCCCGCGTCCAGTTTGCTGAAGACAGACTGTTTACATGACGATAACATTCTTAGTTTGCAAGCACTTCTGGCACAGGGGGACATAAGCTGTTATTTGATTGTAATCTGATGAAGGTTGATGACTACGCAATCTTGAATTTCAAATGTTCACAGACCAAACCCACGTTTCTCGTGTCCGCTTTGAACTTCCATTCACGTCACACCTTTACCATAAATATCTGTTAACACTTCTACTTCTATTTTGGATTCTTCATTGAATTTCAACACACCTTTACTTCAGACCACCATTTGCAAACAATCTGTTTTGGATTTCCACATCTACGGTATCGGTGTCTCTGCTAGGAGCTTCGTACACCTCATCCCTACACAAAAGCTTTGTTTACTACATCCCTACTGGGGTACTCCGTCTACCATACCCCTACCTGGGTACTCCGTCTATCACATCCCTACCCGGGTACTCCGTCTATCACATCCCTACCAGGGTACTCCGCCTACCACATCCCTAACCGGGTACTCCGTCTACCACATCCCTACCCGGGTACTCCGTCTATCACACCCCTACCCGGGTACTCCGTCTATCACACCCCTACCCGGGTACTCCGTCTATCACACCCCTACCCAGGTACTCCGTCTATCACACCCCTACCCGGGTACTCCGTCTATCACATCCCTACCCGGGTACTCCGTCTATCACACCCCTACCTGGGTACTCCGTCTATCACACCCCTACCCGGGTACTCCGTCTACCACATCCCTACCAGGGTACTCCGCCTACCACATCCCTAACCGGGTACTCCGTCTACCACATCCCTAACCGGGTACTCCGTCTACCACACGCTTACTTTGGTATTCTATTTACCACGTTCCTCGTCCCAACCTCATGTCTACTTTGTGTGAACAGTGTGTGATTCTACTTGTATATTTTCTTCTCTAAGTAGGTACCACAAAGTGAACGCCCAGCGCCGTTGAAAACGACGTCAACGGCGCAAGAAAGTAGAAAAGATACACAATTCAACTGCTGGGCCTCTTGTTGCCGTAATAAAATTTTGTAATCAAAATGCACATTCTAGATCTAATTTTATCGCTAGGAAAAATGGTGTAAAGTGTCTTTCCCAAGGACACAACACGGTCATCTCCCGGATTCGAACCCTGGACCTTTGCGCCACCTTGTTTTTTTTGCAAGTTCTGTCTGAATTACTAACCATGAAAAATTACTTTGTGGTACCTACTCTAACAGAGGCGATTTCACACACTATGACAAACTGTCAACTGTTTTACTGAGTTGTTGAAGAAAATATGCAGGATCTATAATAAACTGAATGTACAATTCGACGGCTTGCTGCAAGACTCCTGCAACTGACATTTTGGCCAAAACTCACTTTTTTTGCTTTTTCTTGGGTTATGGCCCTTGGCGCTTCTTGTGTCAAAATATCAGACTTGTACGCCCAATAATAAGCATAATGCAAAACTTTTCAGTTCTGCAATTACCCTGTAAAGAAAGTTACAGGGGTTTACATCCGCACATATCAGTATATACAAACACAACATTACCGTGTATTGGCAGGTACAGGACTCTTGCACGTACCGATGTTGTTTAGTAAATCAACCTTCCATTAGTTAAGCATGGGCCACATCCTGTAACTGTAACTCTGACGCTATACAGGAGTCTTGCACAGAAAAGTTTTTCTTTCTAAATGCCATTAACCATCGAATTTAGCTTTAAACAGTTTGTACTAAACATAGATGTACGACATTACTTGCATGAATGCAAAGGTCTATAAGGAATGTATATTCTAACTCGCTACATCATATCTTATTTCACACAAAAAATGGGAACGTTTTTTTGTCTCTCCTGTAAAATTTGCAAAATGTAAGTTACAGGAGTCTTGGAGCAAGCCGTCGAATTGAACTACTCTCTGCTCTATAAGATAGTCTCCGTACTACTACAGCGGCGTGGTGCAGTTACAGTGTTAAAAACGAACTTAAACTCAAGCAAAGCAATCGAACCAAAGAAAATGCAGGTTACTACACCACTACTGCAATAACAAGAAATTGAAACAAACATACAAACAATCAAACAACTACGCTGCGAAGAAAGTTGTTGTACACGTTGTATAGATCGCCAGCACTGTCCTCTATGTGCCCTTCATACACAAGAATGATATAATTATAATAAATAATAATAATTAAATTGGGCCACCTATTCTCAAAAGCTGCACGGATTTCAAGAAATTAATTTTCTTGTTTGCATTTCATTTGCGTTCCGTTTTTTTTAAATATTATAGAACAACTGCATCTCGCTTTTTTTGGCCTGAAATGAAAACTTCCTGATATGCGTTTACTTTAAGTGAGGAATTAATAATTTACTCTCTGACAACTCCATCAGGCAGGTCCCAGCATAAAACTTATTAATGCCATTATTCGCTGATTCATTGCACAGCTTGACAACGTGGATAAGTAAAAACTGGAAGGGGAAAGTTTACGAAACAGCTGATTTTTTTTTTTAAAGAGAGGGGTCGAGGTCGAGGTGCCTACATCATCATAATGTGCGCGTACTTTAGAACTGCGAGGAAGGGTTCGTATTGAGACACGTGCTGTGACCTGTACAAACGGACACACACACACACACGCGCGTGCGCGCGCGCACACACACACACTGACACACACTCACGCGCGCACACACACATTCATTCATACGCACTCATACACACACACTCATACGTTCAAACACCCACGCACGCGCGCACACACACACACACACACACACACACACACACACACACACACACACACACACACACACACATATATATATACACTCATACACCCAAACACACACTCACGCAAACACATATTAACACAAACACACGAATGAGCATTAGGAAAGCAATCCCACTTCCGAAAGCTAAGAACAAAGGAAGCCTGACATTGATATGTACAGGCCAATAAATACGTAGAAATATTAAAATATAAACATACACCGTCCGACTGTCAATCCAGATCCCTTTCCTAACTCAAATAGCCTACAGGCTGATGGGTTAAACCTATTCGTGTTTACTGTCTGGTTGCAGGGCCAAAGTGTAAACGTTCAGTTTCGGCTAAGTTTGACGTAATGCAGTCTAAAGGGCCGTAGTGGAGGTGAAGGCGTTAAAGAAACGTGTCCAAAAACAGGTTAACCCTTTCACTGCCAAATTCACCGATTGACGAAAAGCAATGTTTGCTAATTGTCAACATTAATAGCATTAATTCACTGGATCTTAATTTCAGTCTTCAATATTAATTAACATAACCGTATTTGTTTTCCACTCAAAAAGGAACAAAGAACCTTGAAACAGTTTTAAAAAAAAATTAAGATCTTCTCACCATTCCATCAAGAAAAAAAGTTTTTGATAGGAATCAGCAACAGATAGCTGGCAGTGAAAGGGTTTTCGGTTGATAAGCACAAAGTAGTCAATGAAGGGATTATTATTATCGATAAGGATTAAAGAATAAAGGAACTCTTTACCCCGCCCCCTTCTTTTTTTGTTCATGTCTTCTTGACTTAATTGATTTATATAAGTGTTAATCCATGTTTCAAGCTTGAGACCAACAGTTTATCTCCAACGTTAAACCATCATGAAAGCCAAACGGTGTACATTTATACAAATAAAATACTAATACACAACTAGAGGTTTATATAGTTATATACACGGAATGAATGTTAATTATATACGACTTGATATAAACTGAGTATTATATTGTGAGGCAGAGGAAGAGATAAAGGGCGTTACCTTCTGCAAAACACGTGTGGTCCGGGGGGAGGGAGGGCAACATAAGGAATAGCACAAAACAAAGTGAGTGTCACAAATAGACATTCAATCCTGTCAACAACGTTACGACATATCATCTGTTCATCTGAAATATAACATAATTCTCTTTTCACCGTTTTCCCCCTGAAAATGGTTACGCTTAAAACAAACATGTTTTGTTAAATTATTGAGACAAAAGCAGAGGAAACCAGACAGTAGCGTCATGGCATCACAACAAAAATGATTAAGTCTAGCGATTCATTACATTTAAACATTCAACAAAACACATTTCCGTGAGTCCAAAAAAACTCACCTTAAGTGATACGAAAGAGAAAATTTTTAAGTACAGAATCTAAATAGTTCTATCAGCTTTTCAAGAACTTGGAGTGGGTTCCTCTGACCAGATTTCCAATTCTTTTGACCCGTCACTCGTTCAGAAGGCTACGCCGGATCAGCATCATTTAACCTAGGCCTACGTTAATACAGCCGAATGTGTTTTCAATACTTTATACGATGCAGAGGAAACAAAGCGCGAAGCACTGATTTTAACTCAATAACATATTCATTTCTTTTTCAGATTACAGCATTTCATTCTATTATTGTGTTTTGCTGAATGAAAAAAAGTTGTAAAAAAAGAATACAAAATTATAAAATAAATAAATGAATAAATACATAAATATATAAATACATAAATGAATAGATAGATAAATAAATAAATAAATAAATAAATAAATAATCGTACCTCCCTTGAAATCATAAAATGAGAAAATACAACAAAGAATTATTCTCAATACATGTACTGTCTCCGATAATGCCAACAGCAATCGAATACGTGCAGACAGACAGGCACGCACACACGCACGCACCTAGACACACAAATGGAATGATTCTGTCATGATAATGCACCTTCCAAACGACATGACATTCACTGCCACCGTGATGTCATTCACGTGAAAAGAACCGAAGTCCAAAGACCAGAACGTGAGCACGGACGCACAGAAGGAGCATGGAATGACAGAAGGAGCCAGCGGTAAGAACGAGAGGAAGAAGAGAAGAGGACGAATGTATGAACTGAGATCGTTGAAATACAATGCACATTTAGACTACAGCGATTAGTAATTCGAGGTCGACTTTAATTGGAGTATAAGAACAGACTTATAAAGAGGATGATCATGAGGAAAAAGCCTCGATGAAATGTGACGGCTTTGAATAAAAATCACAACACTCTGCAGGATATGGCGGCAGGCAAATTGGGAAGTGACAGAGGCGGATCGTAAGGAAAAGGTGAGTGGGCGCATTGGAATCCGTCCCTTAGGTCTGGTCTGATCCGCCCCTGACCCGAAGCTTGGAGTCTGAAGAAAGTGATTAGGTGCAAGTGGAACAAACATTAAAGCGAGGACGCACAGCGATGACATGGATCAGAGAAAAATGAGGTGCAAAACAGGAATAAATAATAATAAAAGAACAACAACCCAAAGAATACGAGGGTTACGCAGAATATTTTCAGAACGAAGTGTTTCGAAAGATACGAAAAAATAATATTTCTTTTCTGGTAAACGATCCATGTAAATTCTCTGCATCTGAGAGGTTTATATAAAAAAAAATGTCGGCAGAATAAGGGACGAGCTTTTGAACGCTAACTCGGCCACAGTTTTTGTAAATTGTGGTATCGTGTTGATAAGCGTTATAGAAATCGTGACTCATTCAACTCGCTTAAAAAGAACCACGTCGTACTCGTTGAGAAAACGTCATTTTCTTTTAGATAGGCTACATAGCCTACTATATAGGAACAATAAATCATTTTTTTTAAAAAACAAGTCATCTCTGAAAATATTCTTTTTCCAAGTTCCGAAACAATTCATCCCAAAAAAAAAAAAAAAAAAAAAGAGAAGGAAAAAAAGCATCCTTCATCATTCAAGTAGGCATTACATACTTCATCCCAATAATTTCTCGTTGAACCCACATATCATAATTATAGTAGACAAGACGGACAAAGATAGCAAATCAACATGACAGATTAGGAGAAATAAAGGAATGGACGACTATAGGAACAGGGAGAGAGAGAAAGAAAGAGAGACAGACAGACGGTGAGCGAGACAAAGAGATAGATAAAAAGGAAAGAGAGAGAAAGAAATAGAGAATAGAGAGAGAGAAAGAAATAGAGAAGAGAGAGAGAGAAAGAAAGACATAAAGAAGAAATATAAAAGAAACCCGAGAGAGACAGAGCGAGAGAGAGAGAGGGAGGGAGGGAGGGGGGAGAGAGAGAGAGAGAGAGAGAGAGAGAGAGAGAGAGAGAGAGAGAGAGAGAAAGAGAGAGACAGGGAGGGAGGAGGAGGAACAGAGAGAGCAAAAACAATAAAGAATGTCAGCAAGTCATTTTACTCTCTATAACGCTCATCTTTCTTCTCCAGCTTCTGTCCTTCTTCAACTCTCACCTTGTCGGGATGGACAGAGAGCACGGCCTTTCTGTAGACTTTCTTCACCTGATCGGCTGAGACCAGCTCATGCATGCCCACTGGCTTCCACCTCTTCTCCTCCTCCCACAACACCTGGTCCAGGGAACAAAGCAGCGCCCGGATGTTCTTCTCTCGCCCCTTCGTCCACTCCATCACCTGCGGAGGGAAATGAAAACTGTACTGTTGTAGAACTTCAAACGAGGAGACGAAGTTTATAAATCTCATGAAAAGAAGCGACTGAAACAATTTGAAGATGTTTCACTTAAAACTGGGTGGCGTGCTGGCTGAATGGTTAACAGCATTGGAATCCCAATCCCAGGGTTTAGGTTCAGCTCTGGGTGGCCTTATTGTATCCTTAGAAAAGGCACTTTGTGATCACATGCACTGGTTTATAATTTACAAAGAAAAATGCTTTGAAATACTTTCCTGCCACATTAGAAGGTGATTAACTGGGTGAAAAGTAAACCTCAACTTAATTAATATTTTGAAATTGATCAAGGCATAATGCTTCATCTGAATGTGTTCACTTGTTACTTGTTGACATTAAACTTTAGTTAAGTCTAATTTAAAAAAAAAAGAAAATTTGTTATACTTTATGACTTTTTTTTCCAAAGTATTATGTAATAATTAGATAGGTGGCGAGGTGGCTGAATGGTTAGAACGCTGGACTCCTAATCCAAGGGTCCAGGGTTTCGAATCCGGTAGGTGACTCTGTTGTGTCCTTGGGAAAGATGCTTTACACCATTTCTCTTCACCCCACCCAGGTGCGAATTGGTACAGGCAGATTCTGCTGGGGAAGTAAACCTTCGACAGACTAGTGTCCTGTCTAGGAAATGAAGTTAATTCATCTGTTCCACTTCACGCTACGGAAACCTGGATAAGCTCTGGCTCTGTGGGCCTCATTGGCCTTGAAGGAACTTTACTATGTAATAATTGAATGTATCCTTCCTTTACAGTCTATGTCTGATGATCCAGAATGTGCCTAGCCTCTTATTTCATTACAAAAAACAACGCTGGTCCAGAGCTGTGTGAGAAGAAGGAGCCTTGTTGGTGGCCTATGCTCTACATGGAGCCAAGGGCTTCAGTAAGTAAGTTCCTTTATTTCTTATAAAAATAAATCAAGACAGACATGCCAACCCCATTTGAGGCTTGGAGTCATCACGAGCTGAACTCGTAGTAAAATGAGGACCCAAAAGAGTAATTTTACAGTGTACAAGGATAACATCAGAAAACAAAGAACGAACGGCAATAACATTTAAAAGTATACATTCATTGCTTCTTCACCATAAACCGTAATTTCTGAAAAAAAAAAAAAGTAAGTTCCTTCAAGGCCTATGAGGCCCATAGAGCCGGAGCTTATCCTGGTTTCAGCAGCGTGAAGCGGAAC
>JBDFRD010250006.1:0-10172 GCA_039654405.1 Bullina lineata
AGTCAATTTAATAAGAACAAAGCACAACCCATGTCGTAATATTGTTTTGCTTAGTGCCGTCTGCTTTTCCATTAGGCACTCATGTAAATATTGAAATTTTAACGATGAAAAAAAAATTTTTTGAAAATTTCAGAATCGCCTTGCGACCCCCCTGGAAACCCACAGGTTGGGAAACACTGCTCTAACCATTCGGCCACTGCGAAAAGGGCAGCAAAAAAAAAAGTCACTCACACGCTCACAGTAGATCTAATCCTCCCCCCCCTCCCCCCCAAAAAAAAACAAAAACAAAAACAAAAACAAAAAACCAAAAAAAAAACAAACAAAAAAAAACCCCAAACAAACCCAAAAACAAAAACAAACAAAAAACAACTAAAATTGAATCAGTCTGAACCGTTGTCAAGAAGGGAGAAACTACACACCAGGAAGAAGAAATGCACACATAGATCTAGTTTCGTCAGGAGGACAAGCAGAAAAACACGCTCACATTCTGTGTAAACAACCCAGGGTTAGGTGTGCACCGTGTAGTATGTAGTGAAGACATTAAAACAACAGGACAAGCAGACTGTTGTCAGCTCTATATAACAAGAAAGAGAGAGGAGGAGGAAAACCAATGAGGAAGGAAATAATGATACCGATAATAATATTATCGGGTGGTCTGGCGATTGTTAACACGAGGGAATCTCTGATCGGTCTTTCGCTGATACCTGTCACGTGCTGGCGGCTTCTAATCAGGGAAACTTTATTTCACACTAATCGTCCATCCCAGATACCATGGGATTTTCTTTTCAAACTAGATTAGAGCTTGGAGTGGTGAAGGGGCTGTCCGATGAATATTAGCCAATTAAATGTTAGTACATTGTATTTTGTTTCCCCAGGAATATGTTTTCTAGGTCGGTATGGAGCGATAAAGACGTTAGCCTGTTAGTGGCTTTGATCAACCGCGCTTCGCCCGTGCAGTGAAACAAAGGGACTCATTAAGTTTACAACTTCCGTTTCACCGCTTACCATTCACCGGGACAATAAGGGACAAAGTCCAATCGCACCTGGTTTTTTTAAAATTTTCTTTGGGTTTTGTCCCCTGAAAATGGATAAAGTCAACCTCACTTAAAGTCAACACTTTTCTTCGGTCCCGAGGTGTTGACTTTATCCGGGTTCCACTGTATCTTTTCTTCTGTTAGGCATTTTCCAGACTTGCTTTGGGTGCTTCCTTGTTTCTCTGTGGTGAGGTCTTTTACCACTTGGTATGCCTTCTTGGTATTGTTTCTTTAAAGATTATCTTCAATTTCTGTGCATTGTTGTTTAATCCAAGCCTCTCTTGCTTTTTTCATCTCTTTCTTGACTTTGTTGTTTGCCTCTCTGTACTTCTGGGCTCCTTCTGGATTACCTTTCCCTTTTTTCAACTCCCTTCTTTTATCACATAATTCCAAGATGGCTTTTTGGTGCGTTGGTGCTTCCCCAAAATAGCACTGGCTGTTTCAACTACTGCTGCGTTGAACGACTCGACCGCTGGTTCAAGGTCAAGGTTGTCATCATCCAGTGATGTCAACGTTGCAAATCTCCCTCCAATCATTGCCTGGAATTCTTTTATGGCTGGGTCTTTTAGTTTTTCCAGGTTAAAGCGAAGTCTAGTAAACTTGGTTTTGTTGATTTTCTTCAGATGGGCTCTGAACGACATCATGACCAGGTTGTGATCGCTTCCTATATCAGCCCTGGGAAAGGTACGGGTGTGTGCAGTGTTCACTCCTGCTCGGAAGAGTTTGGGGACCATGATGTAGTAAATCTGGTTATGGTGTTGACCGTTTGGGCTGAGCTAAGTCCATCTTCTTGATACCTTGTGCACGCCAAGCGTGTTTGATAAAACTAAATTGTTGGTGGCAGCAAACTCAAGCAGCCGATGGCCTCTTTCATTACTCGTCGGGTTGCAAGAGGGTCCACAAGTACCCTTCTAGATGGTATTTCCTGCACCTATTTAAAAACAACGGTAGAAAATGTTACAATGATCAGTCTATCGCATTCTTTCTGCCTGGATTAACCCGTTGTTGAAAATACATGTAATAATACGTGAAGTGGTAAAGGGAGTGAATGCATGTGAGCGATTAGTGTGTGTTGTAGGAGTTAGTGCCCCTTATAAAGAAATGAAAGCATGATGGCTTCGGTTGTTGCTTTTGGAAGAAAAATAAATGATTGAAATTTGGAATAGAACTGTTCGCTTATTGATTATTCAGCAATTAGTTTAGTCCAGATCTACATTGAACATTTTTACACCCGTTCTAAGAACGGCCTCTTCACAAGTGAGAGAGATGAAGGAATCAGAATGGGTTGGCTTATTTAACTGGCTTACCTTATCGCTTCAAGAGTTGAGAAGTACATTTTTGACAACCACAGCACGTGAAGGATAGGAGATGACTAAGCCAGTCAAAGATAAAGAAGGAAGAAACATCAACCACGAAATCCAACAAAGAAAGAGATAGGTAGAGCACTTCGAAGATGTCCTCAACAGAATACCACCAGCAGAGACATCGGAAATCCCCCCAGCTGAGGAGCTGCTGAAAGTGAAAACCGGTCCACCGACAAAGGCGGAAGTTTGTAAAGCTGTGGTCTCTGAAAAATGGTAATGCCCTGGGATCAGACGCTATCCTCCCAGAAGCGTTGAAGATAGAAGTTGCAACAACTACAAACATACTGCACCCACTGCTACTAAAGATATGGGAACAGGAGCAGGTACCTACAGAATGGAAGAAGAGCTATTTGTTCAAACTGCCCAAGGAAGGAGACCTCTCCATCTGCAACAATTGGTGTGGGATTATGCTGCTGTCCGTGCCAGCAAGGTACTAGCAAGAATAATTTGGGAAAGACTGAAGACAGCAATCGATGGAAAACTAAGGCCTGAGCAGGCAGGATTCCGTCCAGACAAATCCTGCACTGAGCAGGCAAATCCTGCACTGGATCATGAAACAGACAGTATCAGGAAACAGAACTGGGGTCCAATAGACCTTCGTGAAACTACTAGAAGATCTGCGCTTCGCCGATGAAGTATGTAAACAAACGTGACAAAGCTGGCAGAGGTAGCTGAAAAAACAGGTCTACGGATAAGCTCGGCCAAGACTGAAGTAATGAAGATTAACAACACACAACAGGGCCCACACGGCTAGATGGAAGACCATTGCATGAAACCAACAAGTTTGCGTACCTTGGCAGCATCATATCTTCTACAGAAGGAGCTTATGAGGCTATGAAATCCAGGATATCATGCATTCAACACCCTTCAGCCGAAATGGAACTTCAAAGTCCTCTCCATGATCTGGAGACAAAAAAGAATTTTCAACTCCAACGTGAAATCTGTCCTCCTTTATGGCTCAGAACTTGGAGAGTGGCCAAAAATACAACAGCAAAACTACAATCTGCGTTACATTCTGAAGATCTCAAATGGGAAGCTATGGGAAAAGACCAACCAAACACCCATCAATCTTGATATTAGAAAAATGAAGTGGGGTTGGATTGGCCATACCTTTAGAAAGCCTCCAAGCAACATCACAAGAGAGTCACTGGACTGGAATCCAGAAAAGAAGAGGAGGGTTGGAAGACAAAACGTGGAGGAAATGCACAGAAAATGAGACAAAAGCGGCTGGATTTTCATGGCTCCAAATTAAAAAAAATCGCCCCAAACTGTGTCCGTCTTATGCAGTGGTTGCAGTCTTATGCTCCTCCGGGAATGTTAAGTCAAGTAAGTCAAGTCATTGCTCCTATTGAAAGACAACGCTAGGGAATGTTCACGATTAGTCTATCGCATTAGTTATCTACCTGTATCAGCACTTGTAATAATACGTAATATATATTAGATCTAATAATAATACATGTATAATAAATATAAATTTCCGTTATGTAACGCATAAAAATATCTAAACACGGCCTCTAAAAAATCTGAAAAAGTTTTGACAGTGTCCATTGAAACGTACCCGGGCATATAAAAATGCATGTATTAAATCTATAAACTGATTTTATGAATAATGATGACGTGATAGACACAGGATACATTATTAAAGGTCCGCCTACGGTTACGTTCATTCGGCAGCGAGAGCACTATTTTGTATCAAACGCGTCGCTAGAAAAACCCAGCGGTCTATTCTTTAATTCTCAAAGCAACGACGACGTGATGTCGTATTTCTTCATTCAAGGGAAGCCGAAATGTTGAAATTATCAGTTCATCGCATTCTATCTCTACTTGTTCTGAGAACGGGCCTTTGCACTTGTAATAATAATAATACGAGGGGGAGAAATGAAAATGGAAGGGGGAGGAGGGAGGGCGCTGAGGGCACAGGATGGAAGCAAATCTCACAAACAAGATGGGGCAGACAAAATGGACCATCCCAAAGGAGGAAGGAAGAGCAAGCAGTGCGCTGATCAATGAATGTAGCTGTAGTTAATACCCTCAGGGGACAACGTGCGGTGTGAACAGATCTGACTTTGTTCATACTGGTATCTCGCTGGTGAGCGACCATGCCATTTAGTCATCGCACAGACGCGCATGTCATTGGTCCCTTCATGACCGGGCTGATTGAAATGTCTTATCAACAGCTCTTCCGGCGTTATATGATAACATCGTGTCTATGTTACGAGAAACGGACACATAGTTTCTGGCCGGTCTCACCAATGTACTTCTTGGGATAGAGAGTGCATAAGTTGACATTACGAGGTTTGTCCCTCCGGTATACGCCCATGGGAGGTTCATGAAATGTATCGTGTGTTGTTTCATCGGCCAACAGAATCGAGCAGTTGCGCAATACAATTTTGTGAACCTGCAAATTGTGAGGGTGGTATTTTAAGACGAATTTAACACGACTGTGCAGAAGCAAAATTGCAGCAACACATACTCCACTGACATGTTATCAGTGTCACAAGGGTATTTGAGGGTCTCCCCTACTTTGAGTAGGTTATGGTACATCACGCATGCCTACTTCACTAGTACCGGCCTTTAGCTCTTCTTCTTCTTCTTGCTGCAACTGCTGATGTCATTATTGTCTTGTGTGTGTGGAAATGATTAAACAAGGCCTGACCACTTTATCAAGTGCACACACACAGACGTTCATAACGCAGAGTAATAGCGCGAATTTAATCTAGGTCCAGATTAGTTACTTTGATATTTTTCACTGTTTGTACGTACTGCACTTTTACTTTCGAAGTCCTTGAACTGGGACCAACGTGTTTACGAGTGGTAATCTCTGAGTGCTGATAGGGACCTGATAATCTATCTATAGACCTGTAGGCTTGATAACACAGTGATGAAGAGGTCAACGGTCCAGTTCAAATCCACTTCGTCTTTAGATTGTGGTTGGACAAGGCCTACTGTTTTCTTCCGTGTATGTTTGTGCTTTGTGATTGGACTACTGGCTTCTTCAGCCTGTATGTGTGTGCTTTGTGATTGGAATACAGGTTGTTTATTCTTTCAAAAATCAAACGCTGTAAACAGTCTTTATTATTTCAACGAATTTACTCCTAATACTCACACAGATCGACACGAACCATTGATACTAGGCCTGCTACTGGTTTTGTGAAAACTGGCGAGAATAGGAAATCAAAACGGTTCGTTTTCATTTTGTTTCTTCTAGCTGATTCAGTCATTTTTACCCGCAAGGAAGAAATCGGACACAAGTCTATCTTGTACAATCGAATCATGGTAGATCTTGGCCTACACATTGGTGGAAGCAAAGGCAGGGGTAGCCTAGTCAAACATTATTCACAGCACAGTTTCTCATTTCATTGTTAGGCTATGAATCTAGGAATACTTCAGTACATACAACAACAACAAAAAAAGATACCGTAGTCCTAGGCCTATTATTTATCAGATATCTAGATTCTAGGTCTGGATTTCGACTAATACATAGATTCTAAGTGTAAAATCTATTCAGATTATTTTGTAAGCCCCAAACGGTTAACCAGACTCGCTGTTGGACTGACTTTACGAATTATATGGACACTTGGTTTTGCACTATAGTTAATGTTTTCGATCTGAATGAGTAGAATGTTGTGCCATGTTTCACAAAATGTTGCTTTATCAAGTTAAAACCATTGTAGATGTAGGTTAACTGTTTCATCTCGCCCAAGCTTTTTGTTAAAGCAGCCGTGTTTAGGCACTACTAGCGAAGTGTGGTCCCTTTTGTTTACATGTTATTTTTTTTTTAAGGTGAACAAATACCGCAAAAAAAGAACAAAAGACAAAATAATGTTAGCATCTAATCTATGTTTACGCCCTTCAAACGCCCAATCTAACCCAAAAGACCAGACGTTTTTTTTTCTTCTAACTCCAACCACCTTCCGTTCATGTTTCCTGTAAGTTAAATTGATCTTACTTTCAGAATATTTCTCTGTAGATGTGGACTGACGTTTTTTGAGATTGAACGTAACCCAGATGTACTTCAAGTGGAAGCTAGATCTAGATCTAGGCCTAAAGTAAAAGAAAAAGGAAACAAAAATCACAAGTGAGAGAGCCGTGGCTCCAGCCAAGGCTGGCGAAGAAGCTGCTGGACGAGCAAAAAATAAAAATGTATCCGGAAAAAGTTAACGGAACGAACGATGCAACGTTCGCTGATGATTGTGTGGAAGAGAGTGAGGAAAGTCGAGACAGATCTGCATCAGTTCCTCTGAAAAATTCCGTCATGCATGACGGATTCTCGACAGACAAAAGTCTTGCCACAGTTCTCAAGTCTTGTCAGGAAGACTGGAATGATCTGGAAAAGGAATATGTGCAGCTTGAGGTAATTTTGGGAACCTGACTCGCCTCAGTACCGGACCCTGCCCTAGCCCTAACCCTAACTCTAGATCTAGATCTAGCTAATTCGGTAGGCTAAGTAATAGCCTTATATATAGATATCTAGATCTAAATTCTGTATCCAAATCGAGGTGGGTCCTATACTGCAAAAGTACCGGACCGGAGAGAAAATGTTACAGCAAAAAATGCATGGTGCATTTATATAAAAGAGAGTAATGCCTTACAGTCCTTGCTCTGGGTTAGATCGTGGCCTTGCCTTGATCACGAAGGCCACGGGAGGCCACGGTGTTAGATCTATTCTATATTCTTGATCTTGGTCTAGAATCTAGATCTAGGTCTAGGCTCAGGGGTCAATGCAAGCCGCTGTATGCTGGGTTGGTGGATTCATAAAGCATTTGACCATCAATAAAGGGAACCAGTGAAGTTGTCACACGGTGAAGTCGACACAACTGAAAAACGTGTGGCGAGTTCATTGAAAAAAATGGGAACCATGTCTCTCTCTCTCTCTCTCTCTCTCTCTCTCTCTGGTTTTGTATTTTACTCAACAAGTACATCTTTCATTTGTAGGCACATGATGTCATTCAAGTCACTGATAACATTCAGCCGTTGTTGAAAAAGTATCATGATTTCAAGTGGACATCGTATTGGCCAAGATTTTCAAGTTTTGTAAGGCGACGGAATATTTTTCTTGGCAAGCAAAATTGCTGGTTTTCATCTACCGGGGTGAAAAAGTCATGTATGTGACCAGATAATTTACCGGCCCTTCGGGAAAATAAGTTCTAAAATTATTTCCCCGACCCTTCGGGAAAATAAGTTCTGAAATTATTTCGGGAAAATAAGCACTTCGTTTTAAAATATCAGGTCCGTTTTTTCCCCCCTTGTATCGTTAGTAATAAAAAAACACAAAAGATAATTTTAGTAAAAACCATGTAAAGCGATAGACTCTAAAGTAGCGAACTTGGAAACGCAAACTTGGGAATTAATGTTCACACCTTTTATTCTTTAAGGACCTGATATTATGTTTGGTTTTGAATAAAATACTAAAAAAAACAACACAACAACAACAAATAAGAAAAATGAATAGATCTATATTTGGGCCGAAAGGCGATGGAGACTGAGTGCCCGATACACACACACTGGGGATTATAGGCCTGCCAGTCCACGGTGAACGTTTTTCAAAGTTCGAGTGGGCCTATGTGTGACGAGATCACTAGAGGTACGTGTCGACTTCACCGTGTGACCAGTTCACTGGTATCCTCAATAAATATGTATAGTCACAACATCAAGAAATGTGACAAATATGCTAGATATCTAATCAGTGTGATGCAATCATGGCCGTAGGCAAATACTAGAAGAGATTCTAATATAATACTGATTCATCTTTACTTTTATAAAGTTAAATGAACATTGAAAAACATGAAGTTTAAGTTTTGGAACCCTTTCACTGATCGATGAAGAGTAAGATTTGCTGTGCCAACATTAATACTTTTCCTTCACTGGATTCTAATATTAGATCTGATTAGAATCTAACATGACACTTAGATTCTACTTCTTTTCCACACTAAAATTACCAAAAAGAAGTCTTAAATAGATTTTGTTGTTGTTTTTAAATCAAATTCTTCTCGCAATTTCATTAAAAAAAAAGCTATTTTTTTTTGCTACTCTATGATTCCGCGACAAATAGATCTAGTTGGCAGTGGAAGGGTTAAAGATAGTAGCTTTTACAGACCTATATTATATCTATATATTCTATTCATTTGAATTTGGAATACATTTGCAACAATTTAAGTCTAGATCTCTAGAGTCTAGATGTAGGTGGTAGATCTGTAGAGAGATAGATTCTAGTCTATATCAGTAGTTAGAAGTTCAAGCTATGTTTTTGCAGTTCATTCAATATTTTTTGTTACTTTTTAAAAACCTTTTTATTTACAATGATAATCAAGTTGAAGGTAGACATTTTTCATGGGCACCATTTTCTTTATTATTCCTCTTGTCAGTAAGTTTTATCAATTGAACAGCAAGCAAATTACAACATTGTAGCAGCCATTATTATCGTTATAATCAATTCTTGAGTTATCCCCTACATTTTGATTGGCCTTTGTAAACTTGTGACTTCACCTCTGCTTTGTCGTCAGCATGAGTGGCACCAGTTTTAACACACACAGGATGTTACTGAATTAATTTTTATGAAGTCACGTTTACATTTTAATACTGCTGAGAACTACATTCAAAGCCTTTCGGAGAAATATTTGTGTTACGATAGTTTCAGACATGTTTCATGCTCATTGTTGAAAATTATAAATTCAGTTTCCACTTTTCCATTTGCTTTTTCTGGACTGGACTTTTAAGAATGTACTCAAGGTTTTCCAGTCGTCATAAAACTACATTATATATAGATGTAGCAAAGACCTGGGAAATGGAACTTGTCTGTGTATTTAATTTTACTGGTACAGATTCTAATTGTCTCCACAGGAAGAACACAAGAAGTACTGCGATGTTCTCCAGACCCTCAGTGCCTCCCAGCAAAAATGTTTGGCACAGATCAAACATCACAGATACAGGATCAAATTTATTATGGAAAATATCAGCAAGTAATTTCCGTTTCTGGTTGTTTTTTCTTTACAGTGTTTATAACAAAGTTCTTTAAACAAAGCGCCTGCTAGTATAGGTTACACATAATCATGTGGGTTTAAGTCTTTAAGTTCTCAATAGACATACTGAGGTAAATTAATATCAGGTATACCACCATAAAAAGGGTTTATGGTATATTTTGCACCATAGTTTATTAAAGCTACCATTGTAGTTATTTTTACTAATACATTGTATAGTGTATTACTTCAGTCAATATTATTACCGAGAGAAAACATTATTATAGATTATATAGATATATAATATGAAAAATCGGCCTTATGTGCTGACACACCACAATGAGGACTATACAATATAATGAAAAGACTACTGACATTCCTTTAAAAATGGACTGTGTCGTAGAGTTTTACTTTACAGGATTGCAACATTTCTGCTATCTCTCAAACAGTCAAACAGATAATTCTTTATCATTCTAGCAGTGACATGAATTTGAGGGAATAAGGGTTGTACATGATCTCTGACAGTTTTAAATAGTTTCTTTTCAACATTTTTTAACCATAGTTCTTGAAGTATATCTCATGATACCATTCTGTGAATGAATCATCGTTACAGTAAGCACAAACCTGATTTCCACAGAGTACCTTGACTTTGACATCAAGTGCATTCATTATAATAATTATAGAATTAATTCAATCTGTGACATTTATTATGCAACAGAAAGCTTATGATGTAATAAAAGCAGAGCTTGTTCAGAGGGGAGGGGGAGGGGGGGGGGGGGGGGGGAGGGGGGGGGGAGGGGGGGGGGGGGGGGGGGGGG
>JBDFRD010250117.1:0-11121 GCA_039654405.1 Bullina lineata
AGAGAGAGAGAGAGAGAGAGAGAGAGAGAGAGAGAGAGAGAGAGAGAGAGAGAGACAGAGAGAGAGACAGAGAGAGAAAGGAGAGAGAATAAACGAGGCAAATAGGACAATGACTGTTCCCCCAAGGCATCGTCTATATTTAAACGATAATCCAATAGCCACGCTCCAAACTAAACATGTGTTTTGTTGGATTTTCCCATGTCTGGCCATTCAGCGAGACGAACAAGGAACAACCAGACTCAGACGACGAGAACAAGTTCAAAGCGTTCATATTTCTGCTCAGTTTCCGTATTCTTTGTTTGAGTTTGAGTTTGAGCTTTGGTCTCAAGTCCTTGCCGACTGTATGACAGCCATGGGCACCTCATTGGTCAGGTGGATCTAATATGTGGAACCTGTGGGTCTGTCAACGGAATAACAGGCCGGTCAAGTCAGCTATGTCAGACTAGAATAATCTGGAACTGGAAAAAAGAACGTCAAATTGAGAAATCTCAGCTCAGTTGACGGCCCTTAGGAAAGTAGCAAACACAACCAAATGAAGCTAGCCCGTAAAAATACCCAAAAACAAACCAATGTTCGACATAACTGTCTTCACAGGGTAAAACAAAAGAAGTTTCGAAGAATCACAGTCTCTGAGTCCAAAATGAGGTCTTATTTTTTAGGAGGCGTTACACAGAAGGTGAACATAGCTTTCTGCTCGTACTCCTCACATCTCCATGTATATTTCTCCTTCCTGGTTTGTAGTTCATCCCTTCTCGGTAACGGTTCAGATCTTTTTAGTGTATATTTTATTTGCGTGTGTGAGACGAATTCAACCTATGCTTTCCACACGTACCATTCCTTTGCCTGCCTGTCGATGAGGATACGTCTTAACACTGGATTACATGGTAATGTGATTCTGATGCAGTTTGAGTACTTCTCTGTTATTTCAACCCCTGAAGACAAAAATGTCGAGCGTTGGTTTGATTTTGTATTCTTTGGGGCAGCTCGTTTTATTTGCATTTACCACTTTGCATTCCAAGAGGTGGTTGGCCTGGTTATGTATCAGAATTCTTTTTTTTTATTCTGAGGTATGACTTGGATTCCAGTGGGATAGAACATGGGACATCAAAGCTCATTCTACTTCCGAGCTACCTCGCCCTGTCTCATTTATGTACTGATCTACTAATGCAGTGGAACCTGTTTTTCCCGGCTCTGACTTATGAAGCAGGGTTGAAGAGGTCAAATCCTGCAATGAATACCTCGGTTTATTAGATTGTACGTTTTCCTATTCAGAATGAAAAGTCGTGTTTGTGTTTGTGTTTATAGCTCCATCACTACAGTGTTTCAAGGGACAGCAGACTTGGCCTTCAGGACTGCTTGAGTTGAGATAATACAGAGCCTTGATTCCCAAAGCAAGTGCACAAGATATAGATCTACTCAAGCAAAGTGTGCATAAATGAAATCACTCAAAAAAAAATATTTTCCTTTGTCTATTGTTCATTTCTCTTATCATTTGTACGTCATTCCGTTCGGATCATCTGCCACAAAGTGAATCAGCCTTTACTAATCTCATAACAAACTCTTTATCGAATAGATGCTGTGGCATGATTAATTGCCGAACATATGATATAATAATGACATGGCCCTTTACAGCTTTTACAGACGATCGAAGCAGCTATAGCATTGCCTTGCCTGTGCAGCTTCTTAGAAACAACCCTTTGCGCAGTAGCGCTGTTCCTCTCTCAGCCATTCCAGTTTTCCTCCAAAGGAAAAACTTGGTCAATACGTCTGGAAATAGATTTAGTCCGACCTGAAGTCCTACAGAAAATGAGACGTTCGTGAACAGAATTTTCGAAATTTGGACATAGTTCTGAACACAATAGCCTGGAAAAGATGGAAAGCGTACAAAAAGAAACCGTCGCCCCCCCCCCCCCCTTTTCCCCCAAATACAGCCTGGTTCTGAGTGCGGCCACCGAGTGCGTGAATTTGCGACGCTTTTCTACCAACACCGAGCTTTCAAACAGGGCGTGCACGTGAGTGTCAGGTTCTGTCAGCGGTCTGGGGTGGGGAGGGTCTGGAATGTCTTCAATCAAGCGCCTGTGCCTTGCTCTCAACCTGTCACGCCCCGATTTCAAAGCATCTTTTGTATCACAGATACCCTCGTATCTACTTCTTCCTCCCCCCCCCCTTTGCCTATTATCGTAATTGCAATCTGTACGCGCGGATTTTAGCCTTTTTCTATATTGTCTTTTACGCGTGTTCGCCTTTCAAGGAATGAGTGACGAGAGTTGATTCGGTTCCGTGCGGTTGAATATTTCTTTCTCTCTTTCTTTCTTTCTTTCTTTCTTTCTTTATTTTCATTGTTTCTTGCATCGGTCCTTTTCACTTTGGGGTTTTATTTCAAGGAAGGAAACGGAGGAAAAGATAGAAGATGCATACCTTTGCTATTCGCTTTTCTGCCCTCCTCTTTCTCTTTCTCTGTCTGTCTCTCTGTGTTTCTCTCCCTCGCCTTTTTCTCCATGACACTTTGAACCTATGAACACGGCTTTAGCTTGCCTACACATACACCTGTAACACGTAGACAAAAGCCTAAAATGTCGAAAATTATTCTCCGAACCCTTTACTCATCCACTCATCTTTGTTCAGCAAAGGAATACAAACTGCGGCAGTCAGGATGTGAGTCAAATCTGTCGTGAGTAATGTCTGATTCAGCAGAAGTGTTTTGATTACAAAGTAAAAGCCAGGGGTATACGGCATGAGGTGCGTCGAAATAAATACAGATTTGAGGCCGAGATTACGTTCACCTGCATGAACTGTATAGGAAACTGTGAGTCAGGATGGCTGTAGCGCGGCGCAGTTTAGTAGAAAGGTGCCCAATTTCCGAATGTCGTTTTGTGTTACGTGAGTGAGTAACTGTGAGGCATTACAATAAGTGTAATTCCCCTTCTAGTTTTGAAGAATGACTACTTGTATGAAATGGAGCAAACACAACATTATGAAGCTATCCCGTAAAAATACAAAAAAAACAACGACAAAAAAAAAAACAAAAAAAAAACAACAAACAAACAAATCTACGTTCGACATTACTGTGTTCAAAGTGTGAAACAAAAGTGAAGCCCAAGCCGCATCGAAGAAACACTATTTCGGAGTCCAAAAAGAGGACGTATCTGGTCGACTGGTAGACAAAGGAATGACTGCATTCACCTTTTTGCATTACTGGTATGTAATACAATGACAGCCCCGGTAATTATAAAACTCACATGCAGACCTAATGCATTTACAACGTGCTGGACACAGAACCGAGAAATCCAGGATTCATGTCACTGGAATTCAATACATGTATAATGACTAAAGTGAAATGAAGCCCATGGGACAAACATGGGGATCCTTAATAAGGCTAGCGAAGGACAGGCTGGAATGGAGGAGCTTTGTTGCTGCCCTGCACACCAACATTGGTGTAACAGGTTCATGATCCAACCCAGTGGTGACTGATTGAGAGCAGACCAATGTCATGATCTTCAGATGGAAAAAGTTGCCCCTCCCCCCCCCTTTTTTTTTTCTTTATTTTTTTAGCCCTGGTTTCGGTAGCTTGATGGATCTGAACAGACAGATAATATACAATGTAGTTACTTCCCCAGCAGAATGTGCTGGTCCATGACACTAAATACATGTACGCAGCAGGAAGGGGTGAGGAAAAAGGTGTAGCTCATTCTTTAGGACAGCGAGGTCAACGACCGGCGTCGGTCCCAGGACCCCCTGACCATTCGGTCACCTCGCCACCAGTAGAGGCACAGGTGGATTGTGCCAATCATCATCAACATCATCATCATCATCATCATCATCATCAAATCCTTTCCCCTTTGTCCAACTTCCTCTATCCTGGGCAATCTTTAGTTAGTTCCTTCACGGGTACCTCTCCATACATTCAATAATAATAATAATAATAATTATTATTATTATTATTATTATTATTACTATTATTGTTGTTGCTGTTGTTGTTTTTATACTAGAACGCTTTGTTTCTTTTGAAGTTATTTCGATATCATTATTGTAAGAAGAGAAAAACACGTATGTCCGCCCAGTTCTCAATGGAAGCGGCGAGGTCAACGACCGGCGTCGGTCCCAGGACCCCCTAACCATTCGGTCGCTTCGCCACCAGTAGAGGCACAGGTGGATTGTGCCAATCTTAGTCAAAGTCTCAGTTGGTAATAATTCTCGTCACCCACTTTGTGGCAGTTGATAAAAGAGAAGGTGAGGGTAACAGAATAAGCCTGTACATACAATTGTCTTAATCCTTCACCAAGCTGAGTGGAACACCAGCTGTTATCACGATAATACGCTTATATTCAAAAAGGTGAATGACCGCCAGAGAATGACTCGTTAAAAGAGGTCTCATGAAGTCGTATCTATTCTAACCCACTTTTATATTTTTATCTCTTTTATCCCTTACACACGTCCCATCGCGTTAAACCTTAAAACAAATTCAATCTAATTCAGTCTATAGGTCTAGTGTTTGGTCCTTTCTCCTTTCATTATCAAGATTAAGTTTTTTCACTTCGGTGTTCGGGTCCTCTCGGCTAGCCCCACAGGTTAACAAAACGGCTGTGACTCGCCAATTCTCACTCAGCATCAAGTACAGATCGCCGAGGGAAAGACCGCTTGTGGTTTCTGAACAACGAAGAGGTCAGATCCGAAACATGGACGATAAACGTGGTCGCTGTCACGTGCTACACGTGTGCCGATTAAAACTGTAACATCGACGGAATTTGCGGCACGTGTTTCCTTGTTTTGCACGCCTGACCCGCTTATGGACTATAAACAGAATGACGACAAAAAGAGGTCGCAAGGACAGTCGCCGCTTCGATTGAGAACTGGGCGGACATACGTGTTTTTTTTCTTCTTACACTAATGATGTCTTCAAAAGAAACGAAGTGTTCTAGTATAAACAACAACAACAACAATAATAATAATGAAAATATAATAATAATAATAATAATAATAATAATAATGATAATAATAATAATAATATTGAAGGGACTACATACCAAAGATTGCCGAGGATAGAGGAAGGTTGGCCAAAGGGGAAAGGATTGATGATGATGATGATGATGACGAATTATTATTATAATTGTTTTATATTGCACCAATTTGTTTCTCTGGCAGTTTGTTTTATTTGCAATACAACTGCTGCTAAGGCCCATGCTTTTAGTATACAAAGAATTGCTCATAATTACTTCCACCAAACTAGCTGCTTTTGTTGCCTAAAAACTTATCATTTGAATTCTTTGATAGTAAAATTGATCCATGATTTTGATACCCTTTTTTCTGTTCCGCCATCCACTTTTATAATTATCACAATAACTCCCACCAAACTTACTGCTTTTGTTGCGTACCCTCAGTAAAACATACCATTTTAATTCTTTGAGAGTACATGTATAATTATTATGTAATAATTGATCCCTTTTCCTCTGTTCCACCACCCAAAACCAAAACTCCATGCACTATTTCTCAGCTCAGTTTTCCCATTCATGATTGTTTGGTTTGTTCGATTGCTTGTTTTTAATTACCTTTGTGGGCTGTTGATTTCGGCAACAGTTAGGCTATACTTCACTGAAATTACCTTCGTTTGACGTTGTTATTCAACATTTCTGTCTTCGAGTGCGTAAACAATGGAAGAAGACAAAACAAAAAAAGGCTACAAAATTGAAATAGGAAGGCAAAGAATAGAAAATAAAATGAAAAGCAAAAGGGCACTACCATTAGACTGCTTTACCAATAAATGTCTTTCCTTTCCTATCTCTCTTACGTCGTCTTTTTTTGCTTTGTCGTCATCCATTTTTACACCCCCAGTGTCAAGAGTTGGTTCGTTAACTAACAATTTTAAAATTGTATAGATTCTACTTGTAAACATAATAGTGCTAATCATACGTTTCATATGGTATCAATGCTAAGCTAAAGAAATTGCTTTTTCAGCAATATGAGCAATGTCATGTCCCTTTTTCTTAAAATAATGTTGCTTCAAACACCCGTGTATAGATCCAGGCCAACATCTTGTTGCATGCCTTCGGTAAATTTTCAAGGCCCTTTGGGTTCACATGCACCAACTTTCATCAGCCAAGCAATGACCTGTTACCGCACAGCATTTTATTGACCTACATTTAATTGACCAATAAAAACGACCCCACGTGATAATTGGAGTTCGCTCATTGGCTGTGCGAAAAATAGGCAGTGGCAAGGCTTGCTTGGTTCCGAGTTGTAACGCAGTGTCAGTCTCGCATCGTCGCTGGCTCTGTCTCAGCTGTTGTGTACAACTTTTCTTTTCACTTGAACCTGGGCCTAGATCTAGATAGATATCTAGTTCTGTTCAGTTTTTGTCACAATGACGCAACCAAATATACTTGGATCAATGACTCTGAAGGCTCTTCTTGAGGATCCAAATTTGCAGAATCCTCCACTCATTGCACAATGTGAGTATTTCATTCCATCGAACGATTCTGTGAAGTAGATGCTAAGTCAATGTTTTGCGTTGGATGCGCATGGAAGTTTGTTTATTAATTTTACCTTCACATATATTTAGAAATATTTTTAGATCTAAGTACTGAACGAGACTTAAAATTTATTGTCAATCAGTTCAGTTTTTGTAGTTCTTACTAGATCTAGATTATAAGTCAGTGCCGTTGGGCGAAAGGTGTAAGCTGGCGTTGTTTATTATTAACGGCGGTCATGCTCTCTGCAACGTGAGGTTAGCTTCTGACGTCACTCGCAAGGTTGTTAGAGGGGTCAGTGTCCTATTTATAGAGTCTCAATGGAGTAACGGGACCCCCAAGCTAAAGTACATCGGGCTAAAAGTACAGATTCCAGGTCGTGTCGTAACCCCCTGGGCACTCCTGTACAAACGCGGTCCCGATTGTTTACATATTATACTTCTAGATCTAGATCTAGATCTACATCTAGATCTAGATATCAAGATTCTACATCTTGATCTCGTCTTTATAAGTATGAGATACTGACTTGAAAATTTATAGCACAGGGCACCCACTAGCAAGATAAAGATGTTGCTCAGTGTTTCTTCTCCAGTCTTCCAATTAATTTCTCTATAAAATTAGAAAATCTAAATCTAGATCTAGATAGAGTCTATCTAAATTTTAATTAGATCTATGTGACTCCAATTTCGAATTGTGTATGACACAAATAACTCTTCCAGCATTCAAGCAAATCTGACACTTTATGTCACTGTATGTTTTTTCCTCAATTTCAATCAAGACAAAAGTACAGGAATTGTTTTCTTCATGTTTTTTTTTTCTTTCAAAGAACTTCGTAGTGCAGCAGATCTGTCTCTCCTCTTCCTACCCCCCCCCCCCCAAAAAAAAGGGCCTACCGACTCCTGTGAAGAGGAGAGCAAGAGAATAATATGATAAAGTAACAGGAGATGGTGAGAAAGAGAAGAAAGGAGAAAGACAGAAAATGAGATGTGAGAGAGAATATATACGTATTCAAAAGAATGGCTTATTTTAAGAGTACTTTGGCAAAGTGTAATTAGTGCCCACCCGATTTTCCACCTCGGACGTGATGTAAACAATCTGGACCGTAATTGGGCCTAAAATTTGGGGGGGGGGGAATTGATGAATGCGGCATATTTTAACTCAGCTTTCTCTCCGCTCGTGATGACCCGGTGTTGGTACCATGGTGGTCAGATGAGATACACCTGCGTTCCTGCCAGTCTTTTAGAAATCTCAGTGCAGTGGAGGCTTTACAATTATATGTACTATTTTGTTTGGGATGAAAAGAAGATGCCGTGTCACAAGACGTCACTGGACCCACAGTGTATTTCAACGAAGAGATCATTTCAAGGAATATCATCATCTTCTAGATGAAGTGTAAGCGATGAAGAGGTTGTCTTTTTTTGTACTGCTGCAACAAGAGCTTTCATTTAATGAAACAGAATCCATTGTAAGTGAGAAAAACCAAATGTTGCCAACTTGCTGGGAGAAATTTTTAGTTGCGAGATAAAGTTCCGGGTACTGATCAGCAACTGGGAGCAGCATGAAACGGAGAGGAAAAGGAAAGGGACCCACTCAGTTTGTGCTGATGAAATATGTGTCACTCCTGGTGATTCGGTAACTGGGATGAAAGGTCAAACTGAGAGCAAGATGGAGTGGACAGAAAAGTGAAGCCACTCAGTTTACATGTTTACGCCATTTGCAGGGCATGTTGGACATTAGTTTGCCCACTCTTTGGCGGGTAGCCACTGGATCTAATCTATGTTTTGCTTCATGAGTACAGTTAGTTGGATCGATGCAGATCCTAGGTCTCAAGACGCATTTTAATCATGTGAATTTATAATTTATGTTGTAGACAGGTAAATGAATTAATGCAATATTTTTTACAGAAGTAAACTGGTGAAGTATGGTATGACAGTGGCCATACTCATTTAAAATTTGCAAAAAGAGCAACTCAGTTTAGCCTAGTGTGTAGATCTAAAGAGATCTGTCTCCAATTATTTTATTAGGCAGGAGTGAACATGCAAGGAACACAAAGAGAGAAAAACGAGATTGGGACTGTGATGTATAATCTGGACATGTTGTGTTGTTAAAAAGTAGAGGCTTATGAGTAAAATTAAAAGGGCATGGGCCCTAGATATAAATAATTTTATAGAGAGGCATTCCAGAATAAGAATACAACATTGTCTATTTACAAATCATGCACTCGCATGCACATTTACAGACGCACACACAAACGTAAAACAAACAAATGATGTAATATCAAGATAAAGTGCATATTTTCAGAGATGTTTTATGAAGGATGTCACTTGGTGTGTTAAAATATAAAAGCTCATTCACTACATAGTACAATCAGTAATTTGCAGGTCGTAGACTGTCACTGTAGCCTGGTTTGAACTGCTCTTGAAAAGCAGTGAGGTCCTGTCAATTTTTAAGCCTTAAATTTCAGTGGCCCCATAGTCGTAGCATAAGCATCACTGCTGGGGATTGAAAAATGTACTCTACTAATACACCCCTCCCGGGTGCACCGAGGAATGCAAAGCCAAATGAAAATATTCACTGAGGTGTGGGGCTGTTTGAAAACAAAAAAGAAAAATAAGTCAAAGAATTGGAATGACACAGAGAAAAGGATGGGGTAACTAAGAGATCGCAAACCAGGTATGAGAAAGAACAATGTTCTGCCAGCTTAAATGGCTTGTGGAAGAGGTAGGAATAGGAGATAAGAATCTCGAATTAAGCAAAAGAACAATGGGAGACACATGATAAGGGGTACAATTTCTTGTTTATGGTAGGAGTGAGGTTTATGGGACAAGGCCGACATATAGAAAGTCAAAAAAGAATGGCCAATATGGATGTCTGCTCAGAGAGATAACAAAAAAAAAAGGGGTAGAAGTCTGACTTGTGAGTTACATGAGAAAAGTAGGGACAGTGGGAAGTAGACATGTAAGGTTCGTGGGGAGAAAAAGGAGTTGACAGTCAAGAAGAAATTAAGGCATTGGAAAAGACCTGGGGTAAAGTAAGGAAGGCGAGAGAGAGAGAGACACAAACACCTATTTTTGATTCCCTGTGATCCAATAGGAGTCAAAAGGTAGAACTGAACTGACAATCAAACACTTAGAATACAACAGAGAAAAAATGTTGGGGAAATGTTTACATATATAACGTACTGTCGAATCCTTATACGGCCTTGATTGTTACAGGATCTTGGGTATAACAGTGAAACATTGAATCCCCATTGTACTATTCTATAAATCTAACTATACATTTAGCAAGAACCCCTGCTATAGCAAAGTGCAGTCAAAGCCACCAGAGATTTTATAGTACCGGTATATTATAACATCAGTTCTCAACTCTGGAGCCACCTCAGCTTTAACAGTGATTAACATGGCTTGCTACACTAACACGCTGAGTTTGGTACACACTAGATCTATACACACATGCAGATTCCTGTTCAAACAAATGCAGCAAAGGTGAGGTTGGCAGTGATTGTTTAACCTTGTTTTGGGTGTAGGTGGATTTCAAGGGGTTGCCAGAAGAATTAAGTAAAAAAAAAAAATAACCTCATGTTTCTTGGATGTATATAACAGGACTTGCTTAGAACAGGAAAAACCTGGTGGTCTCATCTGTCCTGTTATCGCCAAGTTCGACTGCATAAGAAACACAAAATGTGATTACATGAATTTTCTCTTCTGAACTAAAATTGTAGTAAACTTTATTTGTTACAGTCTAAATTTTACATCGAAGACAAAATCACCTTTCATCACCCACCTACCACTTAACCGCAACCCTTACCCTTTCTCCCTTTGTTCAATAGCTGACCATCTGAAGATAAAGAAAGAAGATGACAGTGGGCCTCAGTTCAACTATGGCTCAGCTTTCCTGGGTCCAAACTTATGGAACAAAACATACAATGACCCCAACTTCAATCTGGAGTACATGGATCTGGATGAGTTCCTCTCTGAGAATGGTCTTCCCATTGTGGCTGATGACGCTCTTGCTGACTTGGCAAACGGAGGAGACAGCCCGGCAGGTGAGCAATGGAAGAATGTGCTCAACTTTAATAATTTCACTCTACCAAATATTTTTTTGTTTAAACACACAGAAATAAATTCATTCTTAACTTCTGGTTGCTGTATTTTCCTACATTGTTGTTCAAAGGCTATTTGATTTTTCTTCAGTTAAACAAACAGAAATGAACCCTATTAATGCTTGCTTCAGAAGATGATTTCAATACTTCATTGATGGCATAACACCATGTTGTTTCTGAATACTACGGTTTTATTGACTTTGCTCTTTACCATAGTTTCACTTGCCTTTTTAATAACTCTATTTCTGTTATGTCACCATTTTTTGTTGTTGCAAACATCACTGAAGAAAAAATACGAGGAGCAGTTTGTAGGATTCATTTGTGAAAATGACTTTTAACAAAAAGTAAAAGTAAGTTCCTTCAAGGCCAATGAGGCCCATAGAGCCGGAGCTTATCCCGGTTTCGGTAACGTGAAGCAGAACAGATGATTTTTACTTTATCTCCTAGACAGGACGCTAGTCTGTCGTAGGCTTACTTTCCCAGCAGAATATGCCGGTACCCAATTCTCACCTGGGTGGGGAGAGGAAAAATGGTGTAAAGTGTCTTTCCCAAGGA
>JBDFRD010250228.1:0-10000 GCA_039654405.1 Bullina lineata
CTCTCTCTCTCTCTCTCTCTCTCTCTCTCTCTCTCTCTCTCTCTCTCTCTCTCTCTCTCCCCCTCCCCCCCCCTCTCTCTCTCTCACGCACACTCACTCTCACTGTCTGTCTCTATCTCTCTTTGTCTTTCTGTCTGTTTGTCTCTTTCTATCAATGTTCAACCCTCTAAACATTCCTAATTTTTTTCATTCTAATAAAACAAGGCACAAAGGAGAGACAAGAAGCGCCACATACGTTTTCCTTACATTCTTTCAATCACGGACAGGCTGATTCCAGCGGTAAAAGAAAAGTTGGATAATTTCCATCGGATGAGAATTCGGTATTGCCCAATTTTCTTCGGCGTGTTTTTAGCACTTACTGCAGTTTCTACTGGTTTCACGGAGTGGTTGGAATTGGACAAGGGGTGGGAAACGGTGGGACCGGCATTTGATCCTGTGAGATGGGTAATCAGTGTCACGTGCTGGAATGCAAGATAATACGGAGACGGAATCCTATGGATGAGAGAATGAGAGGATGGGAGTCTGGAGGTCAGACGGGAAAAAGATTGAGGGAATTGGAAAGGAGACATGAAGAAAAAATCGACAGATCTAAGGGAAAGGAAACCAGGGAAAATGTGTCAAAGGTAGGGAAAGATTAAGAGAAGGAATAAGTAAGGTTTGAACAGAAATTTATGATCAAAAGAATGTAAGTAATATAAAATTGTAGATGATATTGACAGAGAAATATATAGACAGACAGATCGATATCTACATATAGATATTATATATAATATATAATATATATTATACATGTTATAGATAGTAGAGACAGAGAGAAAGAGAGAGACAGGGAAAGACATAGGGAGAGAGAGAACGAGAGTGAGGGAGAGATAGGGAGCGAGAGAGAGAGAGAAAGAAAGAGAGCAAGAAAGAGAGAGAGAGAGAGGCGGGAGAGAGAGAGATTGGAATGAATCGAAGGAAATGGGGCAGACAGGGTGAGCGATAATTTATAGATAACTTGTTACGAGAATGGCAAATAAATCCGTGTAGAGAACCGCAAGGACGAGAGCCGACTGAACAAAACAGGAAAAAGGAAAAGTGTGAGGATAACATTGATGAATATGAGAAATAGTCTGGGGTTGGCCAGCAAATATCTGTAAGAAGGCATCTAATTAAATGCCCCTAACTCATCACACGATGCAGATCCCTATACAATCATTGCTTCTTAGAAGAAGAGAAAACGACTTGAGCTTGTATTCCGTGGCTACCCCACTAACTCAGGAACGGGAAATTGGTTTCATAAACACGTTGAAAATAGCCAGGACGTTTTTTCTTTCTTGGAGGCGCTTCCATTTCTGTACGTTGATGTGTCGAGACGTCTGAATCCGGACAAGACGTGTCTCCATTCTAGAGCGCGCTTTTATGGATCATAAAATGTAAATCCAATGGAGCTTTCTCCCATCCCTTAAACATGAGAGATAAAGGCACAGTATCAATGTTTCAGAGGATTTTTTCTCGCATTTTATTAAAGGAATGAGCCTGGCTGTTCGCTTTCTTACGGATGCTTAATGTTGTATCTTCATTTCTTATCCATTAACAAAAGAATTTGATTTGCATAATTTTGCATTTTAAGGAGTCCATGTGGCAGCGTATGATCTCTCCGTAATTGATACATTAAATAAGATTGGATGAATAGATGAATAAGAACACAATGTTGTTTTGAAGCTTTTTAAAAAATATTAATCCGATGTCCTTAGCCGTCAGGAGGAACTTTAATCAAGTTGTTGGATTTGTTTTTTGTTATCTACTTTTTTCCACTTGCTCAAAATATACTTGATTACGAATGCTGATCTGGGAGAAGAGAGATCTACAAAGTTATATATCCCTTATAAATAAGAAATGTATTAACCCAGCCACATATTTGTAACATTTAAGCTATTCATGGCTTGATAAAACACGAACTTCCATCATTTCTCAATCGAAATAGCTCGCCGGTGCCAAGACAGATATCGGAATTGTAATAATTATGCTTACATAAAACGCGGCGGTTAAATTAAAAGATCAAATGCTCGATTTCAAAGCCGCTCCTTTCTTGTCCGTCTTTACAGTCGTGTAAAAAAAAGTTGCTATATCCGTTCTCTTTATCTGTGTGAATACATATCTTTATGCCTGTCCCAAAATGGCAAAATTTCAAAGAATGGAGAGCGCATGGAGAAAATAAGATGGCTCCGAAGATTTGGAGCCTTGTTTTTTCACATTCGACAAAAGAAAATTGCTTTGGGTGCGTGGACATTGCAATTTGACTTTTTTCTTTTTTGAAGTTTATGACAATGTCTTGCCAGCTTTCTGGGTGAACGGGTGCATACTTGCATCAATGTCGTCTATCCGGTCTTATCACAGACAGGACAGCAGGAACCGTTTCCGCCGCAATGCCTGTAGCTTCATTCACCAAGCTTGTGTCATGGAGCCTGCAGCGCCCAATTCCATAAGGACAAGGAAACGCAATGATAGCCGGTTTGACAAGTCTCATCATTTTGTTTGCTGGATCGCTAAGAAAGAAATTATGTATTCTTGGCTTTCCTCCCCTGAGGCTATTCTGCACCTGCCTTTCGGACGTATTCGTGCTCTTTGTGGGGAATCATTAATGGGAATCTCCTTCCAAGCTTTGCCCCGGTATTCTTTGCAGCTGCGGAAATGACAGACATCAAATTGATGCACGCAATTACGGACTCCAGCTCGAAAACGTCTCCACCTGTTGATATTTTCTCTTTTCCCATCCTCTCCCTTCCATCGATCTCTGTTTATCTGTCTTTTTCTCCTCTCTTTCCCTCTTTTAGTATGTACTCCGTATGTATGTATGTATGTATTCGTTCTCTTTTAGTTCTTCTGTAAGTCTCAGCCTCTTTTACCCCCCCCCCTTTTTTTTTTTCTCCCTCATTCACTGTCCGCATCTCTTACTGTCTGTCTTCTTTCACAAAAGCCGATAGTCGCTGCATAGTTCCAAAGCCCTCATCCTTTTTGTGGTGCCCCTTCTGTCTGTAATTTCTTTGTAACGTTGACGACACGGAACTGTTCAGGATTGCACACTAATGGCCAAGCAATGGAGGGCATCTGTCATGGCCTGTGTTCTTGGGAGTACCAGCTCTTCGGCCTCGTGAGAGCCTTAGGTGGCAAATCAAATAACAATTGCTTGACTCTTTGTGCGTGTTGAGAGTCATGTGGGCTGGGTGGATTTGTGGTGTCAGTGTGTGCTGTGGATGTGGTGTGACTCTGGGCGTCGGTGGACGTGAGAATGCACGAGAGCCCGGACTTGCATGTGTGGGCGTGGATGTCTATGTTGTGTTTACGCGTGGGAATAGGTTGTGAGGGTTTTGGGTACAACTAGCATCTTTCTTGTCTGACGTGTTGCTATTGCCAAGACAAAAGAGTGGCCGAGTATCATTAAGTCTGTCACTTACTGGTTCTGAGGACTCCATTCCCAATTCACAAGGCGAGCTGAGCCTCGTGATAGAGTAATGTTAGCACCGCACGTCATCGATGCCGAATGTTTATTCCTGAAGAGTGGAATAGTCCTGCATCGTGGGCGGAAAGTGCCGATTGTGAGTATGAGTATGATGTGCACGTGTTTGAGTGTGGGTATGTGTGAAAATGGGCATTTGTGAGAATGAGTGCGTGAGCACGTGAATGTGAATGTATATGTGTGAATATGAACCTCGTAAATGTGTTATTTACATCATGTATGTGTGTGTGTGTACGTATGTGTAAGGGTATACTGATGGGTACAGTGTGTGGGTGTAGATTTGTGAGTGTGCTTATGAATTATGAAGTGTATGTGTAAGTGTGCATTTGTGTCAGAGCATGTTTGAAAATGGATGTGAAATGTGGTTTACTTGTATGGGCTAGTTTTGGTATGTGCATGCAGGTTTCAAGGATAGACTGTAAAAGGTAGAAAGGAAACGTAAATGGGAGAAGGAGAGAGAAATTGGTTTGCTTGTCATGTACAAGGGTGTCCTAAATGGAAAGCTATCTCGAAGAAAGAAATCGGCCTGCCGAAGACGAATAAAGACTTGGTCGATAACGACATTACTTTTAAGACATAGCAAAACCATTATCTTTCCTAAGCCGTTGAGTGACGTTTGACCTCACAGTCCTTTACACGATTTATGCACGACGAGTATGCACTAGAATCGTGAATTGGGTTGTGCCTTTCATCGGAAGATTATTATGGACCGTGTTGATAAATAGCCAAATCGTGTATTCGGGATATATGTCATGCTATGTTTTCTACGACATTATTGCTCATCATCTCATCACACACCGTTTTTACGTTTCGGGCTTAACAGCGCGCCGGGGAACTCAATATCGTATTTCACTATCGTAAGGTAAGAGAGAACGAACGCTAAGTGCGAAATAAAAAAAACATTGAGACAATAAGAACATGTTCAGCATGGACGTGGTTGGTGTAACAGCTTATTTTCTTGTCATGATTTATTTAACAAAGATACGAGGAAGAACAGTTGGTGCGAGAAACAATAAGTATTCAAAAAGTATAGAATTATTTAAGTGCTGTACATCACACCTTTTTCATCTGAGAGTTGACGAATAAAAAAGAAAGAGGACAATGTACTTCAACCCCTGACTATTAGCTAATTAAGTATGCATTTGCACGGCATTTACCTCAATAAGTAACAAAAGCTAAACTTGTAAAGTACTTTTCAAATTGTTTTTTCCTGTTCTAATTATCTTTTCAACTCATGTTAAAAGTTTTTACCCTCTTTCATGCTCTGTTCCTTTTCTTGTTATAAGCTTCATTGCTTTTCCCTTATTTTCTTAGCTAAGATATGTCCACACTGCACATTTATTTTCCATATAGTTCTTAGAATGAAAATTTGATCACCGTTCTTTCATTTACATCCTCTTCGGTACACTTTTTTGTTTTTCTTTCTTTCTCAAAAAATACATTCATTTCAAAAGTAGTCAGTCGGCATGTGGACATCTGCAAATGAAACATGAGTTTTGTCCAGCAGCTAATAACTACACAGCAAAGAGCATAGATCTAAAATAACTATATAAAAAGTTAAACCGAGTAACGGCTGTTGTTGCTGATCCAGGGATATTTCTGCTTTCGCATATATATTAGATGTATCATAATTGCAACTGTAAAATCTGCTTGAGTCACACAAATTCATTCACAAGGTCTGAAAATAGTATATATAGTTACTGTATCGACTCAGCGCCAATGAAACATCTGGTATATCACTTTGGACATGGTAGGCCAAAAAAAAGGAAAAACCTTAAAAAAATATTGTTTTGGTCTGTGCTTTAATTCCCGGCGTGTTATTTAAACGGATTAAAACAACACTGAATGGCTGGTAGGCCCAAACTTATAGAAACAATCGAAATGAAGAATACTACAGAATAACAATATGACCATAAGAAACCACTAGGTGTGTTTTTGATGTATGAATGCGCAAGTCCTATGCAACCGAAACATTGTCTCGAAGATAAATATCTTGGACATTTACTGATGATGAGTCAATTCTTCTTTTGTTTCCATGTGAAATCGGGCCTCCTGGGACTGAACGCGGGACCTCTCAGGTCCATCTTCAAGCGCTACTTGTCCACATGTGATCAAAACAAGCCAGTTACCTAGAGCAAAGGATATATTTTATTGTTTCGGCAAACAGTTTAAGACTAAGAAGTTCTGATGCATACCTTCAGTGCTTTGCTTCGTTTTGTAAATTAACAGAGTGGTAACGTAAGCAAATTCATTCACAGTCCACGTCTTGCTCAAGAGCTTAAGACACAAGAGAGAAGAACCGGATGACCCACATCTAGCGTGGGTATCCAGTGTGGGTGAAACAAATCAATTTCGAATCTGTACGGGCAGGTCACAATGCGCCTTGGTAATATAATTGCTTCCTAGTAGGATTGGGACCCTCAGAAAGTTGAGCCGCACATGTTATCGCTATATCGGTATGCGGAGTAAGGAATGTATAAAAAAGGCCCCACAATTATTTAAAGGCCGCTGAATCCTTAACTTGTCACGATTCCAAAAGTGTACAACGGAATAAATGATATTAAATAGCCTTCTACACATACATGGCTATTGTCTGTCGTCGATTTACTTCCCCAGCAGAATATTATGTCAGCACACAATTATTATCTTGGCAAGGAGAGGAAGTGTGTTTCTAGCGATACAACACGATCCCTTTCAGATTCGAACCCAGGACACTCAGATTGTGCTCCAACCATTCATCACTGCGTCAAATAAGGAATGAGCTCTAGGTCAATAAATTTTGACACTAAACAAAGAAACTTAAGGTCTAATATCAAAAGCAGCCTGTTTTTACCTCCCGTTGTCTAGACCAAAGCAGGAGACCTCTAACCTCCGAAGATGTTCTGATGGAATCCCTGGAGGAGCAATAAAAAACACCAAAGCTTCAACTCAGAATCTGTTGAAAATAATTTACAATAAATTAATATGCAAATGGTTATTCTGGACAACAAGTTTTTTTAAAATTAAAACGTTACTGACTTCATGTCAGCGAGCATCCACGAGTAAAAAAACGAAGTTTCCAAACCTGTGATGTATTGGTGTGAGTGATGGATTTCTGCCAGAAAAAAAAAGAATATTTGTCAAATTCTCCTCGCGTGGAACAAAGTGTCACAGTATTCTTTTGGCCTAATATCTGCAAGTAACGATCCTGTTCAAACTCTTTTGGTATGATAATATATTATATACCTGTCTGCGGCCGCCTTACGTGCTTTTACGACAGGCTCCATTTTAGTGATAGATACTTGTAAATATATATTATGCTCATATTCCGATCAAATGTGTTTACTTGATGCCTGCATTACATATCACCTTCGAATTCTTTTGACGCGACATCCACCAATACAAATTCTGTCGGTGTGATACCTGCCTGCTCAAATTCTGCATGCTTGATACCTGCCAATAGAGAAAATTCTCTTGGCGTGAGTAATGGATACCTGTCACCGAAAGCCCACCACACGCTTTTATGGGACTCACTAGTTTATGATTATACGGCCATCACATCCCGCAGAGACAATGCAAGAATCAATACCTCAATATCTTAAGGCCGTCCACTCGCCAGCGTTTGGTCAGGCCTGTTCACTGGGGATGAGAGGGAAAAATGGGAAAACAATCGATTTCCCACCATTAGATTTGGGGGGACGCACAGCTGCAGGTGGAGGTTTGTGCACGATTGTCTTCATATAATGCACATGATATTGATCTGATGGATTCACCTTTGTCGAAAGTGTTCCTCGTGGTGAGATAAGATATATTTTTTCAAAAGACTTTGACATAGCGTATTTTTTGAAGATCTGCATAAAGTAAGGACATTCCTTTTTTTGAGCGCGTGTGAAAATTCTGTGAACGAAAATTAATGGAGAATGTAATGCATTTTCTTATGTTTCTTACCATTATTTTGGCCAAAGTCAGAAAAAAAGTAAAAGTAAACGGTTTCTGAGCAAAGAATGTGTTTATTCAGTTATTTTTCTGATTGTCTTAGAATTTAGCACACGGAAGGAAAGCTGTCTGTTTTTGGAATACGTATATTTCTGCTGTCATACGTTTAACAAGGCGATAGGAATAGAATTTCATATGATTCGGAAACGACCTCAGTAAGGTGACGTATACAGCTCTTCGACAGACTGTGAAAAATAATTTAAGTGGTGGCCCTCTCTGTTACTCTATGGTTAACGCCCAAACTGTCTTGTATGATTTTTCATTTGCTTGTATGTATTGATACGACAGGAGGAAGGAATATATATCTCTCTCCCTCTTTCTCTCGTTTCCCCCCTCTCTCTCGTTTTCTCTAGGTCGTCCCCCTTCTCGCTTTCTCTATATATCTGTCTATTCAACAGTTATTCTGTCTGTACGCTTGCCTATCATCTATGTATCTGTATGTTTATCTAGATTTCTATCTGGAGCAGTAGCTGTAGTAGTTTTAGCAAAAGTGGTATTTTTAATGAATTTGCAGTTAAAGATTCCTTCATGATCTTCGGTCTGAACAAGTTGATGTTTATCGCGTTTCAAAGGTATAAAGCCGATAAATCTATATTCAAACACCTTGCAGAGATTTATATATTATGTAACTAATAAAAGAGATCTTACACTAAAATATGCGTTTATATAACTATTTTTTTTCTTTTATCTGTCTCTTATTCACTATCTTTCTTTCGTTCTTTCCCTCTTTATCTGTCTGTCTTGTTGCCTGGCTCTTTTTCTTTTCTTTTATTCTCTCTCACTCGTTTTCTGTCCTTCTCTTTCTCTCCTTCCGTCCCTCTGTCTCTCTGTACCCAAGAAACCATTCATGTCATATTCTCTTCAACGTAAAGCATGAACAAATGTTCTATGACATTCTCTGGTACAACCTATCCAGAGACTTCATTCCGATGAAGTATACCTCATGACCAGACACATTTCATTTATTATTTTTGTGTGAGTCGTTTACAGTCGTATCGCGTGATTCGGCGTATGTTTATGCTGAACAATGAAGAGGGCTGATGTGACGTGTGCCATTTTTTATGCTTTCCTCTGACATCCAAGAATCCTACTTTCTTGGGCTGCTTTTCAGTAGGTGATGTTTACTACTTATCCGAAAGAAGGCGCTGATAACCGGCGAAGCGATAAAGCTATCTGCATACGGTAGTATGCGAATCTCGTTCGTTTTCCCGTTCTTTTACACAAGTGTGAACGCACGACTTTGGCGTTGTAATATTTATATTTTGTCTGTCTGCAGTCTGGAGATGTTTACGCAGTCGTCTTTCTGATTTTGCTTAGATATTGATACATTCTTTCAGTGCCAAATTTGTATCCTCGGGTTTTTCAGGTCTTATTGTTTACGCTTATTTGTCTTTCCGGTGAATGAGTGCGTTGGATTGTTCGTGACGTTGTAAGCTTGATATACATCGAAAGGGAGCAACTTTTGGAGCCAGTAACGCTTTGAACAAAAATGCTTTACATAGTTCATATCAATCGGATAGCTTTTCGTTTCCTATCTGTCATCTCCACTGAAGGATGCAAAAATCCAGATACAGAGTCTTCCGTTTACTCTGATGAAAACCCTCTGAAAATAGCTCTCTGTTTACACGAATAAATTTACCGTAATGCGCATGAGCTTAACACATTATCGATGGATCCATCACTTAGTCTTGTTTGGTGCTGCGACATAATAATTTGAAAAGGTCAGGTTTCACGGGATATTTTTTGGAATATTTTAGCTCACAGCTGACTGATAAAAAGAGCTGCTTTGTCCTCCATTACCAAAGCTGAAAGGTCAATAAAGATATCGATAACGCTGTATTGAGAGACTTCACATTTAATTGACAGCAAGATCCGACCCAAAGTATGGACATTAAAGACTTAATAGGGTGCAATACATGCAACGCACGTGCAGGTCAAGACTCTTAACACTACAAAATACTTAGCTGTTTGACATTATTGTCACTCTTCTTTGAGAACATAAATAGGATCCTGCAGATTGGGAGTTGGATATTAGCAGTCCGATCTCATCAAATACATATCACTACTGAAATATCAGAGACGAAGTACAAACACGCCCGTGAAACAAAAGCTGTGTGCTCCATTTAAGCTGTTCAAGCTCATCAAAAGGAAGTGATGGGTTTGAACTGCAATGCCGAAAGAATGGTGGCTGTCGCCGACAGAATAGTTTTTATGTATTTATTTTGTTGTTGTTGGTAAGTAGCCAATTAGACAGCGAGTCTGGTTTTGCATAAAAGGTCAGCCCCGGGTCAAGGAACTCACGGCGCGTCAACAAAATGGAAACCATCCCGGGAACAGTTAAACGGGCTCCTGACAGATAGCGATCTATCTGATGGCTGAGCGGATGGATGGCGGAAATTGCGTATATTGCACAAACGGCTTGGCAGCGATAAAAGTCACCAGCATACTTTTTCATGTTCTAAGTCATTTACTTTTCTCTCGTCGTCTCCACAGTTGAGGGGCTTGTTTGAGTTTGGGATTTTATTG
>JBDFRD010250339.1:0-11117 GCA_039654405.1 Bullina lineata
TTTTCTTTTTCTTCTTCTTCTTCTTCTTCTTTTTGTGTGTGTGTGTGTGTGTGTGTGTGTGTATGTGTGTGTGTGTGTGTATGTGTGTGTGTGTGTGTGTGTGTGTCTGTGTGTGTGTGTATGTGTGTGCAGGAATGACACACACACACACACACACACAAAATAACAGTGCATGGAGATTAAGTGTGGAGGTGAATCATTCCATTAGGCAGATGCACTTGCAATGGGTTGCTTTACGTTATCATTCCATTACGCTGATGCAAAGGTAATGGGCGAGGTGATCATTGCGCTGATGACATTATGATCTGCAGTTGATTCTCCACATTTATTTGATTACATTACTAACTATCATATCATTTCCTCGCTGTACGGCTCCCGCGGGGATAGAATATAACACGTTCCACAGCATATGGAAGCAGATAAGATTCGGGCTTTTTTCTCTTTGTTTTCTGTCTGGAACGTGCATACAGATTTTTTACTGCTGTTGTTGTTGTTATTATTGTTGTTGGTGGTGCTATAGTTATTTTTGTTGTTGTTGTTGTTATCGTTGGTTTGCTGTTGTTGTTGTTGTTGTTGCTATAGTTGTTGTTGTTGTTGCTATAGTTATTTTTGTTGCTGTTGCTATATGTGTTATTGTTGTAGGTGCTGTAGTTGCTTTTGCTATAGTTGTTTTTGTTGTTGTTATGTTCATTCTTTTATGTTCCTATAGTTGCTTTTGTTGTTTTCTTAATTGTTGCTGTTGTTGTTGTTGTTGAAGTTGTCGTTCGTTCTTGTCATTGCTATTGTTGTTGCAGCTGTATTTCATTTTGCTTGATTTTAACCTTCTCACTGCCAAATTCACCGATCAACGAACAGCAAGAGAAGTGCCATGTTTGCTAATTGTTAACATTAATATTTCAGTTGATTAATTAACAAGACACCCATTTGTTTTCTACACTATAGTGAAGAAAAAGAACCGTAAAACATATATATGTTTTCAATCAAGTTTCCCTCACTGTTTCTTTAAAGAAAGAACAAGAACTGTTTCTATGATTCAGCTACAGATAGCTGGCAATGGTAAGGTTAAACGCAAACACGATGGTAAAGGGGAGGTTTACTTAAACATCTCAGAAGTAAACAGAGAGACGGGAATAAAACTAACTAACTTAGACGATTTCTGATTTATTGATGCGAAACATGGACAACCACAAAAAGCATCCTTAAGCCCTGGAAGATCCAGACATTTGTGAACAGTTGCCTAAGGAAGATTTTCAAGATCAAGTGGGAAGATAAGATCACGAATGAGGACATATGGAAAAGAGTAGGGCAGGCACCCATAGAGGAAGAGCTAGGAAACGAAGATGGAGCTGGACTGGGCATACTTTACGGAAATCACCATGTAGCATCACTTGTTGTGAGATTTCTCCAGCGTTTTCGATCTTGGGCAATGAGTTTCAGGTGTTCTAATTCACTTGTATTTTTAGTTTTAGTGGGGTTGGCAGGCGAGAAAGGTCTTTGTTCAGGATTGTTGGTAGTATTGTGATTGGTCTTCCTCTGAACTTATCACCTGATGTTGCATAGTATGCTTCCATTGCTTTTTTTTATCTACATTTTATCTACAACTTCCTTAATTCCTGTTTGATTGTTTTTTAATGTAGATCAAACTCCGACACCAACAAAGTTCCTGAAGAACTGTGAAGAGATTGGCCTGTTTCAAGAATTGTCCAAGAATCCATTTGATGATGCATACAAGAAGGCGCTTGATCCAGATGTGAGAAATTTTGTTGGGTGTATACATTTTGTTTAGTATGACATGATATTGTAAATTATTTCTCCTTTCTTTCCAAGTTTAGAATATTTTTTTATATTCGGTTGGAAATAAACCTTTTGTATGAAGAAAAGAAAAGAATTATTTCAACTGATTTCCTGTATGGAAATCTGAAAATCTCCACACAATAACGTCATGTATTGAAACAATGGAGCTGGCAGTCTAAGTGAACAAAGAAAAATAAAAATCTCAACTTATTTAAAAAAGAATAATTTAAACAATAGGAATTTAATTAAACATTATCAATTATCAACATAAATATCTGCACTATCACTAATAAATTCAAGTCATTATAGAATGTTTTTATATTTTCTCTTATTTTCATATGTCTTTTGATTCCACGAATTAAAAAAAAAGTTGTGTATTTACGAATAAATGTTTTATCTAAAAAAATATATTTTTATTAATTTCAAATACGCAAACATCTACAGGTAGGCCTAGTTCCCTATTTAATTATTTTGTTTATTTCTGTTCCAGAACCCCATGTGACTTAACTTGACTTTAACCTCTTGGCTCCTTGTGGAGCATAGGGCCGCAGTACCCCATGTACTTGACAAAATATTTTTTGAAACCTTCCAGCCCTCTCCCCTGCCTGGCCCTGCTGGAACCAACGAGCTGAACACACCTACACTTATCTTGACGGACACGCCTCAGAAGCAACATGCCACAAGCAGTCTTGCTCTGCCGTCCTCTCTCCCATCTGAAAGGAGCAGAGGTGCAGAGTCACACAAACCAAGTCCGCTGTTGAAGAGCTCTAGTGGAGGCAGTACTCTTGTGCTGGACTTGTCGGGGAAAAGCGTCACCAATGTTATCGCTGCTCAGCCCTCGTCCACAACCAGAGAGAAGGTCTCTGAAAGCAACTTGACTTCACAGGTGATTCACAGTGTAAATGTATTTATCGATAGAAACTTCGATATAAGTAGTCACTGTTCCCTGCTGTCAAAGAGCTTTGACGTGTACACGGAGAAAGCATAATTATTTTTATGCTATGATAGCAAAATCAGTGGACCCTAAAAATGGAATACTGTAATATGCAATTTAGACTCCTCTAGACTAGACAAGAAGAAAATTAGACTGTCGCTATACTGACAAAATAACCTCATACAAGTAGTCAAAAAGCAGAGCATAGGCTTATAGAGGAAACCTTTGGTTTCAAACAGGAACAGTCAATAGTAAAAAGTTAAGAACCCTTCAGGCCTGTTGAGCAAATGAATCAGAGCTTATCCTGGTTTCAGTCATATGAAATAGAAGCTCAATCACCTTCTAGATAGGACACTAGTCTGTTAGTTGTAGGTTCATGTTCCCAGCTTATGTAATGAGGGTCGAGGAGGAAAAGATCATTTAGTGTCTACTATCCCAGGGAGACTATACTAGTGTAGACCAGAATTTGAACTGGCTATCTTCTGCTTATGAGTGCAGCAATTTATCATGCGGTCACAAGGCTAAAAATAGTCAATAATCCTTTAATATTTTTTTTGTGGGCGATATCAGACTTGCAAACATCCAGGACCTGAAAACTGATGCTAAACAACCCAACAATGAAATATTTCCTTATTTTTATCCAGGATGCTGACAGTACAAGCATGGAGTCTCCACTCCTGGAGTCTGTCCTTCCAGAGGATGCAGAGAGCTCCCTTCACACACAAATGCAGTAAGACATCTACCTTTGATCCACCTTTGTGAATCTCACTCTCACTCACTCATGCCCTTCCCCCCCCACTGGCGCATAGGCTGCTGACAAGTTTCCTCCAGCCATCTCTGTCCTGGGCCAGTCTCTCCAGCTGTCCCTGTGTGTAGTCCCTTTGTGAATACCCTGTTGAAACTGTTGGAGTAGGATTGGAGTGGTTTCATACTGTGCCTTTGTACATGATTATTATTTTGACGTCACATAAAGATGAGAGAATCGTTTTTTGCCAGAATGCATTGAAATAAGATTATTCCTATTTAGTATTCAAACGTACGCAACTATTAATTTTATTCAAAAATACATTCAGTAATTCCCGTATGGACTGTTACTGTAACTTTTCAATACAGCTCTTATAAGCACAATGGTTCCGATGGCACTGTCCTAAAATACTACAATTCCTAATTCCTTTAAAGTCACAGCTGAGATAGTTTTATATCATCTGCTGACATGACTGGGGTTAAGCCTATTATGTCTGAAAATAAACATCAGTTCTCATTTTCAAAAATACAAGCATAATTCCCCGTTCTACGAACGGAACAGATGCTTACATTGATGGATTGAGAGTTGCGCACCCGTGAGTTGGTGCGTGCGCCCATGAGTTGATGAGTTGCTACAAACGGAGCAATTAGAGGAAGTGGGCTTAAAAGAGGAAGTAGTTCGTTTTGAAATGGCTTATCGATTTTTCCATTTTTTTCTTTTATTATTTTGTGTTTTTTGTCAAATTGTAAACAAACCAAACATTATTTTTGGTAAAGATGCTTGCCACGGACTGCTGTTTGTAGGTCCCAACCAACATGCCAATTTTGACTGCTTTTCATGTCTTCATTTTTAAGCCCATAGCGCCACAAAGTTTGGGGCTTAGCTCCATTATAATAAGATATGTTTAAGGTTTTTGCGCACATATATATATAAAAATTAAAGAACATGAGCGGTCAGCGTTTGTGCCTTGAGCAAAACGATGAAGCACCGATAAACTGAAATCTCTTATGAATTCTCTTCATCTATAGACGTTCATCGCTGGATTCTGATGTGATGTCTACGAGCCGGTCCTCCCCACATTCCACAACCAACGTTACTACCTGTGCTCAGCTCCATCCCAAGGAGATTGCGCCACAATCAGCAGGGCAGGAGATCAAGATAGAACCACGAGATGAGGCGGAGGCAAAAAGTAACTCATTGCAACAGTGTACGATGCAGGTGTTACTCCAACTCCCTTCAGGGGAGACAGGTGAGTGTCATAGCCAAGATATGATGTTTATTTTACTTATCCATTGTGAAAATCATCATCATCATTGCCCTTCACCCTTAACAGGGTATAGGCCACACATAAGGGATTTCCACTTCCTTTTGTCCCGGGATAACTTCGCCAGTTCTGACCATGTTTGTCCTGTTCCTTCCTTGTCTCTCTCCACAAATCTTCTCCGTGTTTCGCTTGCCCGTACCCGTTTTCGGGTTCCTTAGGGGTTCCACTGCAGTGCCTGTCTGGTGATGCTACCTGATGTTTTCTGTAAAGTATGCCCAATCCAGCTCCGTCTTCGTTTTCTTGACTCTTCCTCTATGGGCACCTGCCCTGCTCTTTTCCATATTTCCTCACTCCTGGTCTTACCTATTGTGAAAATGTTGTTAAATATGTGTCTTAGAAATTTGAAAGCAGAAGAGAAAGTGATAATGAAGATTGAACTCGAGGGGAAGAGTTCAAATTAATTGTTTTTGTTTTTTTAAATAGGCATTTTATCTTATGAATGATACAAGAAAATTTTATCGCTGTAAAATGCTGAAACGATGAGGGTTTACTGGAGACACTGAGAACAAATTTTGTTTTGACAGTTCCCATCAACATCCCAGCAACGATCAACAGCATCCCGGTTCTTGGTGGCCAGCAGCAGGTACAGGAGGTCAAGCAGAAAGTCCAGCAAGTCGCGCCTTTGTCATCGCAGCAGCAGCAGCAGCAGCAGCAACCACCTCAGATTCATCTTCCCCAGCAGCAAGCAGTCCTCCAGCCCAGTCCAGCCAGGAGCAGAGTGGTCAGTGGGGCTCCGTCTAGTCAGCCCACCACCTTAGCCCTCAAACAGGTTCATTGCTTCTCTTTTTTTCTCATTTTTAACTTCTACTATTTATTCTGTGGCCGAATGGTTAGAGTGTTGGACTCCTAATCCAAGGGTCCACGGTTCGATTGTGCCAGGGGAGATTTTTCAATTTTATACATGTAGGGATGGGACAATTGCAACAAATGATAGTTTTTTTATTCCCTTTGGGATACATACAAAGAAAATTGGAGAATTCAATGTTTTTTTTTTTCATATAATTTGCCTTTTTTTTATTTCGACGCATTTGCGTAGTTGGGCAGTACTAGGGTTAAAGTCACACTTTTCAAGATGCCATTTGGGCAGTGAATCTTTGTATCCGTTTTAACCTAGCTTTGCTGAGTCTGATCAACATTTTCCATGTCCCTCACATTTTTTTTTTAAACGAACTTTCATGTGCAGAAATTGAAAGCACAGCTGCAGAGTCAACTGAGCCCTACAGCAAAATCAACTGATCCGTCCCTGGCAGCCTCTCATTCCAGCTTCATACCTGCAGCCCCTATGCCCACATCCAGTTGTAGCAGCCAAATGATTATCAGCAGTGGCTCCCCCATCATGATGGTGGACTCTCCTGGTTCAGAGGTCAACATGTCAGATTCATCTGAGTACTCCTTTGACAGGTGAGGGCTATACATGAATTATGTGCTGTAGCGACCATTATTATTCTGCCATCATGACTGAGCGATGTTCTCGCAACACATATAACAAATATAACGTATATTTTATAGGCTGAACGAAAGTTTTGTCAAGATGTTTCAACCCTTGTTACAGTGCTTTAATTTTTCTGCATGTATTGTGGACTTTGAATTCTTTGATAGGCATTATGCTTTAAAGTCACCATCTTTCACTTATTGTGCTTAGTAGTAGCTAGGTTAGCGACATATAGTTTTCGCCTCTATCTGTCATGGGCCATCTTTTTTCAGACTTCCCCAATGCCGTCCGGGACCTTTATCTCTGTTTCCTTTGTTCTTCTTCAGATTGTCTAGGGTCTTAAACACAGTGAGATTTTTATTGAATGATGTATTTCTATATCATCACTTGTTTTGTTTTTCTTCTCAGTAAACGACAGAAAATGAGCCCTGAAACAGGAGACCCAGAGGAAAGGCGGAGAAAATTTTTGGAAAGGAACAGGTGACTTTTCAATGTTACTGAATTTTAAAACCAGTGTTCTGCCATTTCCATGAGACTATTGCATAGACAAGGTTTCAAGCATTATATTTGGCTCTAGACTTCCAGAATCTGTCTAGAGGTGACCAAGGTATCATTTGTTGCAGTTAGCAAATGTTCATGCTGATTCTTGACTAGGATCATAAACTGAATGAAGGCCTACATGGCCTGATTGACTTTGGTTTAAATTTATTTACGCATTTAAAAAAAGTACTGTATACACTGTATATGTATGGGGATTCTCCTTCAGTGAGGGCTGTGCCTTGACCATAATGGAGCAGCTTGAAATAGGAATGAACTAACCATATTAAAATCATTATTATTATTATGACCGGAAAGTTAAGAACTCTTCAGGTCTGTCAAGCAAATGAATCGGAGCTTATCCTGGTTTCAGTCATGTGAAATAGAAGAGACAATGCTCAATCACCTTCTAGATAGGGCACTAGTCTGTTGTAGGTTCATGTTCCCAGCTTGTATAACCAGGATCGGGGAGGAAAAGATCATTTAGTGTCTATCCTAAGGAGACAATACTAGTGTAGACTGGAATTTGAACTGGCTATCTTCTGCTTATGAGTGCAGCAATTTATCATGTGGTCACAAGGCTAAAATAGTCAATAATCCTTTGATATTTTTCTTGTACTGCCAAGGGTTGTAAATATTGAAATATAATTAGTGTAGATGCAAGAAAGTTATACCGCTGTATTCCTCAGAGCTGCTGCTGCCCGCTGTCGACAGAAGCGTAAACATTGGATCAGCAACTTGGAGAAGAAAGCTGATGAACTGCAGAACACCAATGTCAGGCTGCAGGTTGGATTTATGTTTGAACTAGTAAATCATAAGAGGATTTCAGTAATTTTTTTTGTAGGAACTGGAAACCTGGGACAATGGAAAGACTAGTTATTGATTTGGGAGGGCAAGGAGACAAATGATCTTAACCCTAGTACTGCCCAATTGAATGTGCCAGAGTGCCAAGGAAGATCTTTCAAACGTATACATGTGAGGGTGGGACAATTGCACCAAATGATAGTTTTTATATTCCCCTTTTGGGATACATACAAAGAAAATTGGAGAATTCAATGTTTTTTTAAAACATATTTTGCCTTTTTTTATTTCGATGCATTTCCATGGTTGGACAGTAGGCCTACTAGGGTTAATGTGATGCAATGGAAAGGCTTGCTACCTTACTGGGGTCAGTGAAGAACTATGGCCTAGTTTAAGCGGAAGAGAACAGTGTGATCTTGTTAGAGCAATAAGGAGAAGAGTAAAGTTATTTAGCCAAACAGGGAGACAATGAACTTTTGAGTGAGGGGAAGATAATTGGCAGACTAAGAACCTTGCTTGTTTCTTGGGACCAACAGTGAAGTGACTTGTTTTCTGTTTCAGAGCGAGGTCAAACTGTTGCGTGGAGAAGTGGCCCAGTTGAAGACACTGCTTTTAGCACATAAAGACTGCCCTATCACACAGCAGCAAAAATCCCAAGGGCAGCTGCAGCACAGTAAGTTGGTCACTTAATGCATGGAGATGATGAGAATATTAGGAGGAGGCTGGGGTAGTTGGCATACACTAACAAAGCCATTAAACAACATCACTTGATAAGCCCTAGAGTGGAATCCTCAGGGACGAAGGAAGGTTGTTGAGGCCCTATGCTCCCCTAGAAGCAAAAAGGCATAACCGAACTGAGGACAGGATGACAGAACATTGAAGGAGAGTTTTATCCTTTTGAATTGGTATGGCTCTTTTCGTCTTTTACAGACGGTCGAATCAGCTATGTCACTGCTTTGCCTGGGCAGCCTCTTATTTAGAAACAACGCTTTGCCCAGAGGCGCTGTTCCTGTCTCAGTCAAACTAGTTTTATTCCAAAGGAAAGACAATGGTCAATACATTTGGAACTGGTCTGACCTGCAGTGATAAAGAGTGAGATGTTCATGGGTAGAATTTTGAAATTTAGAAATTTGCCTGGACAGTGGCACTTGCCTCCTCTTGTACTGTCAAGACTGTCAAGGGATCTTTAACGTGCATAACGTGCACAGGGGTAAAATTGATTTGGTAATCGTACCAAAAACAGTTTTAAAAAAAAGTTTGTTGTTTTTGGTCAGAAAGCAAAATCAGATCGTGAATGATGGATTGAAGATTCTAAGAATGACCTTTAGGTGAGAAAACATGATGCACAGGTTTCAGTTTCGCGGCCACAGATATATGAATGTATGAGAAACAAGAATAATTCCCTGTTCTACGAATGGAACGGATGTGTACATTGATGGATTGAGAGGTGCTCACCCGTGAGTGAGTTGGTGCGTGCACCCATGAGTTGGTGCGTCGCTACGGAGCCCTTTGCAAAGGAAGTAAAGATCTACTTGTAAAAAAAGGGGGGATTGAAGTCAAGCATGGTTTACATGAAAAAAATCGAAAACGGCATGCCTTATTACACACAGGCATTTCATTATTGTAATTGTTATACTATCCTGGAATGTAATTCAGATCGAGACGAATTTTTGAGCTATCAACGATCAAAATGGGTTCAGTAATAAAGCCTGTAGCTGCAATAGAAAATAAGCCTATTTTTTTTTGTTATAATAGATTTTGCACAATAACTGAATATGGCTACTAATGCTGCTGTTCCTTCTCTTCTTTTTCCTCTTTCTCCTCCTCCTCCTCCTCCTCCTCCTCCTCCTCCTCCTCCCCCCCCTCTATTTGAACATTTTATCGGAGTTTTTGAGTAGCGAATCGTTATAATTTTCCCCATGTCAGAGAAATATCATTGTGTCGTTTCCGCTTCCAGAGCATTAAGGCATGTTTACACTGTTACATTTTTGGAACAGGAACAGGAATTAAGGCAACAGCAGGAGAGCTTTTCTCTCTTTCCTTTATCTGTGTTCCCATCTTCTACTCAACTCTGTTTAATTTTATCTGTTTTCAGAACAAACAAACAAACAAAAAAGAACCATAGAAAAAAATCGAAATGCATCATATGCCTTGTCAACACTGAGCTGATGCGCCATTTTGTTGACATGGAATGGATTACCATGTCGTATAACTTTCCTTAAATCGGAATGAAAAACTGGAGATCGATATGATTTATTCCAGCTTTTATCATGGGCAAACAGGAATATCCAGGAAAAGGCGAATTTTGTTAAATTCTGATTTTGGAACAGTGTAAACGTAAAGCACATTTCGCTATTTTTCTTTCCGATCTAGGAATTCCAAAAAACGTATCTATGTAAACATGCCTTTACCGGCGAAGGTGCCAAGAAGTTTGGCAGAATCCTACAGGACAAGAACACCGTCGCCTCACACTATCCCACGCCCCTTTTTTCCTCTCTCGGGTTTAGGATTCAGTTTTTTTCAACCGTAGCGGGTCGTAACCAATGTTTTGTCAATTATTCGATTAATTCGATTAATTAGTTAACCGTCGCTCTTGGATGCAGAAACGGTGCTTGATTGCGAAACACGTGGATCGATCACAGCCTGAGTTGTTTTTTCTGTTCTACGTTTTAGGTTTTAGTCGATTTCTCTTTTTCAATTCGATTCGATGGCGGTCGTGTCTTATGGATGAAAGCTTCATTGCCATTGAACATTCTATCCAAAAATGCGTTTTAAGTTCTGGAGAAGAAAGTGGTGCTGGATCGGACACTCTTTGAGGAAAGAGCTAACCAACATTACAATCATAAACTCTTGACAGGAATCCCCATGGAAAACGCAGAAGAGGACGCCTGAAACAAATTTGAAGACGTACCTTTCTGAAAGAATTGAAAATCGCTGCCATTACCTGGGGAATTACAAAAAGAGCTGCCTAAAGGTGGAGAACAATCGTGGAGCGAAGAGGATGAAGTCAGGTAAGTCAAGCTGTGGAGTTATTTTGAATGCGATACGAACCAGGGACCTCGTGATCATTATCAAACACACTTACCACCGAAGCCACTTTTTCCCCTTTAATGACAAGAATAATTCAAATATAATTTTCACAACGTGACGAATTTGAAAATACACATTTTTTGTTTCCTTTTTGGAAAATAGAAAACATGAGTATATTGGAATATATTGACCAGTGAGAATTCGTATTAATCCATTATACGACAAAGTGGTCAATACAAATTAAAAGCTATTCCAAAGAATGAAAAAAAAAAACCGCTCGGCATTTCTGTCAATAGTTCTAACAACAGAAAATCACTACAAAAGCCATATCAACATCATATTACCATAAAATCCAGATTTGAGGACATAATGTGTTCATCGATTAGATTCCCTGCAGCATTAATTAACTTGTCTGCATTCATGTGCATGTCACTACGTTTACATTTCTATCAACACATTTTCATTCCATAGGTTAAATTTCACTCACACCAAAACAATCTCACTCTGTTCTGTTTAACAG
>JBDFRD010250450.1:0-11116 GCA_039654405.1 Bullina lineata
TTTAAGGCGTAATATCTCCGGGTTTTATTTTGCGCACCCCCCCCCCCACCCCCCCTACCCCGACATTATTCTGCAGTGAGAGCACCATTTCACACCAAACGCGTCTTGGATAAATCCAAATTCTAGCCTCCGCTGCGCAATCAACTCTCTTTGTAATTTACAAGTGGGCTTGCAATTTTCTTTCTTTAAACTACTCAAGCAACGACGAAGCGATGTCGTATTTATTCATTGAAGGGAAGTCATTAACTGTATTACACAGGAGTAGATCTACATGTTTCTGTCACTAAGAAGCTTTCAAACAAAAACGATGTCGATTTCATGGTATTTATTGCTCCTGTTGAAAGACACGCTACGAAATGTTCAAATGATCCAGTCTGTCGCATTAGTTTTCTACCAGTATTAAGCCATTCGGAGAATGGGCCTCTGCACTTGTAATAATGATTAAAAAAAGCCTATAACTGGCCTATCACTTATCACACGAACTCCGAACTAAGTATGTATAATTATTTACAATTAATGGTTGCTATGGAAATGGCTGCCTGATGATATTTAAATTTAAAGCTAAAGCATCATTTTAATAAATCAAAATAGGTTTCGTAGACATTTATAATGCGGCCAACATTTTTTTACAGGGCAGAATGGGTTATTTAGGCTTAGGAAGAGTATTTAAAAGTATGGTCATGCTTATCTCCATTTCTTTTATTTTGTTGGCCAAATTATGATTAAAAAAGTAAGTTGGTGCCAATGTTTCCAATTGGGATCGATACCTTCTGTTCCAAGTAATACGCGAGTATCACATGCTCGATACCTTTATTTCACCTTCGCCTCGTCTACTTTCAGTTTAGTGCGTACGTACATGAAACATGTTACCCTCAAGGAAGCAGTGTTTGGTTGGGATTAGTATTATTTCAGCTATTTGTCTAGGCGAATCATTTGTTATTAAAGCGTGCTCTTTTCAGACCCAGGCGGTGGTATTTAGAGTGCAGTTCATTATCATAGTTGAGTGTCTACTAAGTTTGTCTTCATGGATTATCTTCAAGACATTTTGTAATCTTCCGGCTCAGTTGTCAGTTTGGAAACAACATGAATCGTCCCATGCCAATGGGTCTCCTGGTTTAGGGCGGAAACCGCTGAAAAAATGCAAATCATCGGACATTGATTTAGCGGAGCAGGATCTACAGGAATCCGAGTCACCTCCAAGGCGTTATCAATTAATGTGGAAAATTTTGCTAATAATGTATTTAAGTCTGTCTCACTTCAGCTATGTCACTAATATATTCCTTCTTGGTCGAGAACCACACTGGTTTAGTCTTGTAACATACACTTTGTTAGGATCACAGCTTCAGTTAATCACTGGTCTGTGTATCTTTAAATTGTTTTCAATTATACTTGCGTTCAGTAAACGATTCCTTTTGTCTGCATCATCGCCAAGAAACAACTCTAATGGGATCCCCACAATGTATATTGCTGTCCTGGCTGCTTTTTATATGTTCACGGCATCATGTATTGGTCTGTGGACGACATCACAACTCCCACCTGTGAAACAAGTACACATTCGATTGAAGGACTTGCCCTCAAATCTTGAAGGATTGACCGTTGTTCAACTCAGTGACATCCATTTAGGCCCCACTGTTGGACGAACAAGACTGAGCAATATTGTAAACATTGTCAATAGAGAAAACCCAGGTAATTTGTGTTTGATATGAAGAAAATTGTCCACTGATTCTTGAAAAATAGTGGAAGTAAATAATAATATTATCATGCAGGGAGTTAAAAGAAAGAATCTGTACAGTCGAACCTGCCTAGACGGAAACCTGCCAAGGCGGAATCTTATTTTACCCCCGTGATTAATTCATATTTGACCTGTATAAAACGGAAACCTGTCCAATGCGGAAATGGAAAGCAAAATTCTCTCCCAACTGAGCAAATCACCTGTGCAAGATGGAATTTATTAGCTCACGGGCTCCTTTAAAACACGTGCCGAACGATGAAGAGTCTTTCATTTTACCGACCGTGGGAGAAAGACCGCAGTCCCTATGTGCCCCTCGTTGCTTGACCGCCGAAGCCATAAAATTATGCAATTGCGCTTGGCTGCGGGCAGTTTAGTACCGAAGCATGCAACTTAAGATTGACTAATCACGATTGTCAATACCATGTGATGTAAAACCAGATCATCGTGGCCAGTGGAAATGAGCCTTTGATTTTTACCGACAGTGAAACAGGTCCATGGTCCTGTCGCTGCTCGCTTGGTTTGCGTCCGAAGAACCAATCACAGACTTCTTATTAACATGGGTTTTCCGGTCCCAGATGCTTACAGATCTGATATCGCTGACATGGAACCAATCAGCATTTACTCCAGGCTGTTTAAGACTATGGAAGCGCCTGCCCACCCCCTCCCCTATACAAGGCCCCCTGTAATAGCCCTGCCTAATCCCTCGGCGATATCGGACCTCGGAAAACTAGGCCTACAGTTAAACAAAGAAACCGACGGAACCTGCCTAAGACGGAAACCTGCACAAGACGGAAACTTTTCCACCATCCCCTACGTTTCCATCTTGGGCAGGTTCGACTGTACATTGTTCATGTTTATGGGCGATAGGAAGGTTCACATGCTGATCTCATGTGTTATTCTCAACGTGAAGCCTCTTGTTACTATGTCATGTGTTTTGTCTGTCACTGTTCAATATAATCTTTTTACGTCTTCACAAGAAATGCTTCCATTTTTAATTTCATTTTGCTTGAAATGATACTTTCCTTTATCTGAAATTATTTTAAATTATAAGTCATGAAAGCTTTTTAACTTATTGTCGTATATTTTTATTCAAATTTTCCTTTTTTTATTTGTCTGTACAGATGTGGTTGTGCTTACAGGAGACCTTGTTGATGGATCTGTGGAAAAGCTGAGAGAGGCTGCAGAACCGTTAAATCACATAAAATCAAAATATGGAAACTTTTTTGTGACAGGTAAATGTGATGAGATGCAGGAAACGGCAAAGTTGCATATATATAACTACCTAAAAGGTCCAAAATCTCTTCCCTTGAAACTGTAAATAAAAGTACAGGACCATTTTTTGTTATTGTATTATAATCTGATTATTTAATAATTCTTTGAATTATTAAAGCTGAAATTAAAGTTATAAATGTAGGAAAGAATTTTTTAAAATATTAGCTTAATGGAGCATCTTTTATCATGATGTCCATCTACTGAAGTGTTTGAAGGTTATAATACAATCCACATTAAGTGCTTTTCCTACACAAGTTTAATGGGATAATCCGAAAATTCAAGGCTGTGTGTGTTTTTTTTTTAATATATGTTCATCTTCATGTGTAGAATGTTTAGATAATGATCTACAAAATTGGAAATGGAGTATGCCATGATAATAATACTTTTTAACTGAAGAAAATGACAATAAGCATAAAAATAAAGGCAGCACATTTTAATAGTAATACATGTACTTTTAAATCCTTCTTAGAGAAGTGTTTCATCGTGTTGGAACCAAAGAAGTAGCAAAGCTGTTTAGCTAGACAGTTCTGTACAGGAAGCTATGACAGTAGTCAGTAGTGTGGTAAAGTTCCTTCATGTTCTATGAGGCCCATAGAGCAAGAATTTATCCTTCTTTGGTAGCATGAAGAAGAAAAAGTCATGCAGTAAAGCATCTTACTTAAGGACACAACGCAGTTGCCATCTGGATGCAAGCCCATGACTCATGGATTGGGAGTCCAAAGTTCTAACCATTTAGTCAGTGGGCCACAGTGATGCTGAGACTTGAATTCTTTGTGAAACTTGGGATATTACTGATAAAAAACTGCAAAAAAATTAATATTGTTTATAATCATAATGTTAAGATGGACAACCTATCCACTTTAGTGTTCTCAGCTTTATTTTAAATTTCAAATTCTTTCCATTTCCATCCCACCCTTCCTCCATTCCTTTCGGAGAAGTGACAAATCTAAAGTTCTTTACTCTTAACAGGAAACCATGAGTATTACACTGGTGATGTGGACAATTGGTTCACTTACTTGAGGTCACTTGGCTTCACTGTATTGCACAACAGCAATGTCCACATTCCTCAAGACAGTTCTAAGAGTGAAGGCCGCCTCTGTATAGCAGGCACTGATGACGTAACAGCAGATTCTATCATAAGGTTTGAATTTTTAATAATATCGCAATGGCTTTTTTGCTCCTTTCCTATTTGTCATACCTTTTTGGAAACAAAATATGTGACGAAAAAGAATTGAAACTGAGTCTTTAAGAATTCATGGAACTACAAATTGCAGGAAAATATGAAATAGTTATCCTCGATCCACTTGTTTACACAAAGTGTGACTTCATTGTGCACATTGTCAGTTTAAAGAATACCCCTGTTCCAAAAGCCCAAGAAATTGTCATGGAAGGTAAGTAAAGCTCCTGTAAGGGTTTGTAAGGCTAAAAGAACTGAAGCTGATCCTGGTTTTAACAATGCGAAGCTGAGTAGATCATACTAAATCGCCTTCTAGATAGAGTATTAATCTATCGCTTAACATCAAAATTTATTGGTACCAAATCTATATGATATAGGGGAAAGAATTATATGTCTTTCCAAAGAATGTGATGCTAGGGCTGACAGAATTTGAATTTATGATCCTATAGGTGTGAGTCTGGTTGCCCGAACATTTGGCCATTTCAGAGATTGGCAAGTTAGCATGTTGAATAATAAATTAACAATATAAGTACACCTTCTCCCTGTACATTTCATTTTTTTTTTCATTTTTATCTCTTTCTGTCTCATCTCTGTATTCTGTGTTTGTGTTTGATCAGTTGGAGTGAAACAATCTATTTGTAGTTGTTTACAAAGTCGTTTTTACCTTTTTCTGTCATTTTATGATAAATATGGATTAGGCATGCTTATTCAAGAAATTTCTATTCTGAGAATTTTGAATGCATTTTGGGAAAGTTACAGAGCAAAAGTTTCCTTCTTAATTATGATGCAGTTTTGAAAAATATGAATGTGATTAATCTAAAACCTTAATAAGCAAGCTAATGTTATCGTGGTTATTTTTTAATGAGGACTTCAAAGTAAAAAGAAATAAATGAAAAATAATAAAAGAAAATTATAGAGAGCTACGAAAAGTAATGACAGTGTTCAAATTTCCTTCCCCAGATATGGAGATCATGGTTTTGATGTTTTGTCTGCTGTGGATTCCTGTGACAAAGACAGGCCTGTCATTCTACTGGCCCACCAACCTAAAGCTGCCAAATTAGCTCTCCTGTCTGGTCAACGCATTGATCTTATTTTATCTGGTAAATTGATCTAGTTTATAATTTCCTGAATCTGAGGTTGAATAATTAGTTGTGCAGTCATCAAACTTTTTAATATAACAAAAGTGCAAGAAAGCTGCTGTGATACACACAATTTTTTCCTTCATGGCACAGTGATGTTAAAATTTAAAGGTACTCTTAGAATCATATGCTTAAAACACTTTTTTAGATTCTTTTTTTTTAACGTTCCCATCAATTTTCATAAACCTTGTACCTTTAGTTTGAAATAAAAAAAAAAAAATCAGATGAAATTTTATGAACACTTAGTTATTGTAATTTTAAGGCTATTTAATTTCAATTTTTCTTTTTAACTTCTGGCATTTTAAGAGATCCATGAGAGAAAATGGTGTTGCTGATGATTGATGATGTAAATATATATAATGATTAGCAAGTGGATGTAACTGTTTATAAATGGTATATCAATATATTTCTGAGTGGAGGCATTTTGATCAAGAGGCGAATTGCTCAGGCCAAATATAAAGTTCAAGGAATTATGGCCCACCACTTTTAAAATACGGAAAAAAAAACAAAGAAAAGAAATTGACTCATGGTATTGAGTAACACTAGGCCAAATTCTCTATAATATTGGGAAGAGCTTTTTGATTTTTAATCTACCAGGATTTTTTTTCACTACAAAAACTTTAGACTAAATCTCAACATTCCTACTCTTCCTGTTGTAACAACTAGATGTTTCTGTTTTTGTTTTACCCCTGTTTTTTTTTTTAAGAGGAAAAAAAGGAGAATAAATGTCTAATTTTACTTTAGATATTTCCTTTTTTTAAAAAGCTCTTAATCTTTTCCAACCTACTTGTCCTTCATGCGACAACGTGGCAGCCATTGACTGCCATTTGTGTATGCGTCATTAATGTGAACAGTTGAAACCTGACTTTGTCAATAGTCCCGTAATATTTTATAAGAAACATTGTACTGTTTAATGATAACGCCTGCTGTTACTCCATCATCACTAAGACTTATTTATTAATTCTCAGGTCACACTCACGGAGGTCAGATGTTTCCTCTGAATGTTGGAGGGTACTTAATGAACGCCTTCTACCTGGGCTTGTATAAAGTTGAGCCACAAGGAGCCCAGGTCTACGTGAATGAGGGCACTCAGTTCTGGGGTATTCCTATGAGGATTGGGACCAAGATGGAGATTACTAAAATCACCCTTGCTGTATCTAAGTAAGGACGTGATGTAGAGTTGAGGCCAGATGATTTGTTGTGACGTGTTTTTATAGTTTATTCAAATGCTCTTTGCACATGTCTTGTGATGATAATGGAACATTTTTTTCCTTTTTTAAAAAATATTTTGTTTCATATTTTGAGAATGGAAAAAAGTGAAGTAAGTGTTCCATTCATGACGACTTTAGATGTTTATCTACCTCCGCATAAGGCATGCCAAAAATATCAGATAAAATCTTATCTTTCATTTTTTGCTGCTGTTGTAACAATTCACATTAGTATTGTTTCACACATGGAATATACAATGCAATCATTACTGCTCAACAGTCTGAATAAGAGAAGTGTGAAAAGTGTTAATGTCATTACATTGTTAACCTTTACACTTTCTCATGCACTCAAAAGATGGAACTAGTCTGTGGATATGCATTAGTTGTAAAGTTTTGAGGACCAATTTTTTAGTGCCATATCTTGGGAGATACAATTTCAGTCTTTCTTTTTTTAAATAAAGGTGCTGCTGTCAATGGTAGACTACTGCTATTTATTAAATACATCGTAGTTCACTGAAACAACAATAGCGAGCTGAACAATGGGTGTGTCTGTGTATTTTGATGTTGTTGATTAATTGAGTTGCCAATTTACATACGATTTGCACTGTTTGTTTAAAACAACTTTGGCCTATTATGTGGCAGTCATTACTTTTTTTTTTTTTTAAATGTTTCATTATTAAGAACCAACTCTTTATTTTTGTTTTGTTGCTGTTCTAGCAGCAGTTCACATTTTCTTATTTTATGCATAACATGTATTCTGGGCTACATTTTGTAGCTCTTGTACTATGCCACTTCTGCGTAGTGGGATTGGTTACTTGCACCTCATTTCCTTTTTTGTTACTGAAACAAACATGCACAAACACTCACACAGACTTAAGCATGGTGTAGTGTGGCATTCAGTCACCTCACCTTTAATTATCATTGGTTTCTATCTGTATTTCCATAATACGCAAATTTAAGCAGATTTATTATTCGATGCCAAAAGATATTTTGAAAAATTCACATTAAATTTTTTAAGATATGATATTCTGGGTCCCCTTCTCTCCTCAACTGTTTCTTCCCTGTCAGCATGCACACTCCCCCCCCACCTGTCTGTCTGTCGCTGTATCTCTCTCCTCTCTTTCTGTCTTTGACTGTCACATATTTTTACAGCAAATTTAGTTAATGATCATTTCTTGTGCTTGCAAACCCCACCATTATAATAAAATCATATTTTCTTCTCTGAAGCAGAATTCTCTTAATATTTTCTTTCTACATGATATGTCCAGGTGTATAGTAGACAAAACTGTCTAAGTTTGCTATCAAAAAATTGTTGTGCACATCACTGACACAATATTATTTGTAATTTTTTTTATTATAATAGCTATAATTAGAGGAATTATTTTCTGATATTATATTCATTACACATATTATCATTCGGCAGTCTTTTCATAGATCTGCACATTTATAGAAATGTATTATGTGTTTTCAGTTGCCTTTGTCTTTCACAGTTTGAGTAATCACAGCACCTTTGTTGTTGTTGGTCAATGAATATACTGTTATAATTCAGCATGAATAATTGGAGTGTGTTTACGTGGAAAGTACAACTTCCCTTGAACAAAGTCTCTAGTTCCACATTTATTTTCCATGATCTGTCAGCTTGTGTTGTGTGGACGTTGAACGTGACAGGAGGCTATTCTAATTAGTTTTTTCACTTCCTTGTGAACGGCTGCAGAGAAACTTGATTGTGATGACCAGCTAAGCTCTTGCACCCTGAGGTGTACATAAAGCATCTGTTTTGGTGCATAAAACATCGGTTTTGGTACATAAAGCATCAGTTTTGGTGCATAAAACATCAGTTTTGGTACATAAAGCATCAGTTTTGGTACATAAAGCATCAGTATTGGTACATAAAACATCAGTATTGGTACATAAAGCATCAGTATTGGTACATAAAGCATCAGTTTTGGTACATAAAACATCAGGATTGGTACATAAAGCATCAGTTTTGGTGCATAAAACATCAGTTTTGTTACATAAAGCATCAGTTTTGGTACATAAAGCATCAGTATTGGTACATAAAGCATCAGTATTGGTGCATAAAGCATCAGTATTAGTTGTTGTTCAATGTAATGAGTGGGTGAAGTGGTACATTTCAAAGGTTATGATGGAAATAATGTAGGTGCGCGAGTCCTCAGCTCCACTCTCCCAACTTTATGAGATCAGTATCTTCCTTTCCCCTGGATCTTTACAGTAACAGTACTTGAAATCCTCTATGCATTTCTCATCATTTTGCAAACTCCAACAAAATCAAAAATTTGATTTACTGAGTTATTTGACCAATATGCTGCATTTTCTATAAAGAAAAGCAAAATTTTCTTAATAGGCCTATTTCGGTGAGGTAATATTGTATTTATCTCATCATCTAGAATGTGGACCTGTCCTCGAATGCTTGATGGGTACCTAACTGGTTTTTGTGGTTTGTGCCACCCCTTTACCAGGGTTAATACAAACATGAAAAGACAAAATTCAAGACCTTTCAAGACTGCAAAAACAAAATTCAAGACCACCATTGGAAACTATTTGCAGCTTGCACTATAAAAACTTGCACTGCCGGAACAAAGCACATGAAAGAAACCTGTCTACCAAGAGCGCGATTTGGTTTCATCAACGGCGAATCGGGTGCAGCTTTGCCGATTTTTTTCATGACTGTCAGAGCGCCACTCCAACCACCCACTATCGGCGATTACCGCAAAATTCAAGACTTTTTCAAGACCTCCGACGGTTCTAGTAAAAAAAAATGGTCATTTTTCCATACTTTTTCAAGTCTTAAATGAGCCATCTGATTTTCAAGACTTCAAGACTCGCGTACGGACCCTGCCTTATCATGAAACAACACGCTTTTTATAAGATTAGGTTGCGGAGCCGGAAGGTTACATCTCACAGGGTAGCCGGTCAGTAGCCTACTGTCCTTTTTCCAGAGACGGAGACTTACAATGCGAAAGCAGTAGCGGTCACTATATGGGTGATATTGGTCATGCCAAGAGGTGGAAAAACCGCATTGAATAAACGAATGAACGTCTAAACGACACCCTTCTCCTTTCACCTGACTGACTCAGACTGGTCCACTGGTCAGGTTGACCAATACTGTTTTTAGAAGCCATGGTCTGACCTAATCGACGACATCGGGTTACCGACAGCAGACTTTCCGAAACAAACATGTTCACCAAGTTCGTAGGCCTCTTTTACTTGAGATTTGATGCATGAACATAATATAAATTACTAGACTCTATGCGTTGGCCCATTTGGCGCTGAACCTTGAAAATCTCGGTGTCCCCTCGTTTTCGGTGGCCCGGATGTTGTCGGCAGCGAGAGCCAAAACTGCCTGTCCGATTCGTCTTTCCTGCTCGTGTCAGACGTCACGCCGCCATCAAAACCCATTGAGCAGAGTTGGAGGGTCGAAAATCTTGGCATTGAATTCGTCTTCAAGTGAGCTTATTCATTCGATGTATTTAAACTGGATGTAGTGTTTTATGTGAAAAAAAATCGAGAGATAATGAAGATGACATTCTAGATTCTTCTAGATCGTTCAGTGAGGAAAACAGATCACACAGTGAATTCAATCGATGGTTGCGACCGCTGTGTTCCGGCCATAGCCATAGCCGATTGCGACTGTTGAGAGAGTTATAGCCTACAAGACACAGAATAAAGGGCAAAGATGAATTCCTGGGATATCTGAGTTGTCATAATGGGTATGAATACAGTGTGAGTATTACTTCATATAAATTTATAATTTTAAGGTGTTTTTATTGCTTTCCCACAAAAATGTTTGGCCACGAAACGTGAGGTCTTTCTATGCTATGACCTACTTTTTTCTTGGGAACGACTGTGGGTTCCAGGGCTCGATCGGGACAACTGATTTCAAGTTTTGACGGTTTGTGGTTTGAAATACTTAGATCTAATCTAGATTCTAAATCATTTAAAATATAGATCTAGATCAAGAATATTTGGAATCCACACTACTAGACTATAAATTATGATAATGAGATCAACAACTTTTATAACGAGAAACGTTGACTTATCATCATCATGGCTCATGGCTCTCGGAAGTGTTCTTCACGTCTTCATTTTTGATGTTCATAGGGGAGGCCTAACTGTATCAGTGTATAGAGATCTAGATCTAGATCTAGACTAGAAATCTGGATTTCCTTCATAGTTCTTTATCAGATCTATATCTACTAGATCTAGAATCTAGATCTAGATCTACTGTATCCCAAATGTGTGAATGTAAAAGTCAGTGGACAATTCATTTTCTTTTTTTACTTTTTTGTTTGTTTACAAACTAGATTCTACAGTTGGATTTATTGATTCATGGCATTCACTTTTTTAGAATGGCTAATATGTTCATCATCATCATCAGCCTTTATCACCTGGGTGTGGGTATAGGCCACCAAGAAAAGCCTTCCATCTGTCCCTGTCCTGGGCGATTGTCTCCACCTTTGTCCAGCTGTGTCCCATCGCTCTGTGTCGAGATCTCTCCGCCAAGTGGATTTTGGTCTTCCTCTTTTCCTTTTCCCTTGGGGATTCCATTTCAAGTTCTGTCTTGTCA
>JBDFRD010250561.1:0-11115 GCA_039654405.1 Bullina lineata
GCTTGACGTGTTTGAAAATCTGCAATTTCGGCAAAACAAGAAAAGTGGTCCTTAACTTTTTGTGAAGACTGTATAAGCTCTGGCTCTAGGGCCTCATTGGCCTTGAAGGAACTTTTCTTACTTACACTTTCTTTGGTGGTAGAGTGATTGGTTAGTTAAAGCACCGATTCCCTATCAAAATGTCCAGGATTCAGAGCCAGATAGCAATCTGTTGAGTCCTTGGGAAAGGTAACTTTAAAGCTCCCCACTCATAACACAGTTAAAACAGTGAGGCCTGTCTATGATAGTGAATGGTAACGAGTTTAGCAGTAAGCACAGAATGGTTTTCGTTGTTGACCCGGCATTATATAAAACAGATGTGATGCAAGAATCTTTGCTATGTAACTTGTGGGAAAAGAATCTATTTAAATTTGTGTGTTTAAATACATGTATTTGGTTACAATGTTTGATATTAAATCACACCAGAATTTAACACTGATGAAGAATCTGAAGTCAGATTTCCATAATTTTGATTTTGGCCGCCCTTCGTTTTGAGCGACGATTAGAGCCTGGCCTTGAGGCTGAGGGATAATTTTTTGGATCATTCTGAATTCAGGAGGTTGTGCTTTTTTTTTAGTTTTTAATTTAACTGAATGGCTCGCATTTGGCCTTAAGGCTGCCTTAAGCAAGCCTCACTCTTTTAACTGGCACAGGGAAAATCATTTTGAATAAACAAAATTAGTTTTACAACCATATACAGTGGAATCCGCAAGAAGTCGCCTCGCTTGAAGTCCAACTTGAAGTCCAACTTGAAGTCCAACTTGAAGTCCAACTCCCGCTTACAGTCAACACCTCGCAGCGGTCCCGTTTTGTTTCTTCTTTATTTAAGTAACTTTTTTTCTGATAAAGTCAACGGCCTCAAAGCTACTTTCGCTTAAAATCAACACCATATAGCCGAATTAAAAGGTGAAATCATTGAAAAAGAGAGAGAGAGAGAGAAAAGTGGGTAGCATAGGGGTGGGAGGGAGAAGTGCTTCCCTGCGGCATTTTCCACAACTGTTGGTCTCGTGCAGAGCAACTATTATCTAGATCGAATTCACACTATTCAGTACTTCGCTTCACTGGTCAGCTGGTCCGGCGATAGTTTACACGAGGGAATCTCTGATCTGTCTTTCCCTGATACCTATCAGACGGAAATCTGGGAAACTTTTTTCACACTAATTCATCATTCACCGCTGTCCATCCCAGTCCCAGATACCAAGGGAATTTTTGTTCACACTAAATCATGATAATTCGCAGTGTCTGAGACCAAAGGAGACCAGTCAACCCTTCTCGATGTTTCTTCAAATCAAACGGGGCTATCAATCAGACAAAAACTCCACCTCTAACTGCTGAAGACAAATTGGGAACATAACACTAACAGCAGTTTTTGAATAGACCGGAGGAAAGGGGTGGGGGGGATTAGAGCTTGAAGTGGTCAAGGGGCTGTCCAATAAATATTAGCCAATGAAATTTTAGTAGCTGGTTTCCCCAGGAAAATATTTTCTAGGTCAGTATGGATCGATAAAGACATTAGCCTGTTAGTGGCTTTGCTCAACCACGCTTCACCCATGCAGTAAAACGAAGGGACTCATTCAGTTCACTTCTGTTTCACCGCTTACCATTCACCGGGGTATTGCTAACAAGGGACAAAGTCCAATCGCGCCTATTTTTATTATCTTTGGGTTGTGTCCCCTTGAAAATGAATAATGTCAACCTAGCTTAGTCAATAATTTTTTTCGGTCCCGAGGTGTTGACTTTATCCGGATTCCACTGTAATTATGAAGTCAGAGGGCAGGGATGCCGAAAAAAAGCAGCTTAAGGTTTAGAGGACGGTTAGTTTGGTCAAATCTCTTTTTATACTTATACCAAAAAAAGTTTAACTCTCCTAGTAACCTATCATTCCACACCATGACATTATTTTCACCAAAACACACAAAAAGTAATAAGAAATGTACACAAAATGTGTTCAATCTTTTTAAAAACCTCTTTCAAACATTACAAACCTGAACAAAACAAAGGAGTTGTGAAAGTTTGCTTTTTTTTTTTTCAAATTAATTCTTCAGTGAATTTTCTTTTTGATAAGGGGGAAATATGTACAGCAACAGCATAAATCATAACCCAAATCCATTTATAGTATTGAAAAGAAAAAAAAAACAAACCCAAATAATTATCTTCTGCTCGATTACATTGACATACACATTGAATGTATAATCAATGAGTGTCGCGAGTTGTCAGAAAATAATTTCTTATATACAAATATAAGCGATTCTCACAAAATATCTTTCACACTGAAAAATCACACCAAAATCATCATAATGGCGGACATATTAAATGTGAAGTTTACAAAAAAAAAAAAAAAGAAAGAAAAGTTCATAAAATATAATTTGTAAACAAGGCAAGGGAGGAAGGAGAACTTTAAATTTGTATCAAGAGCAAAGCTATCTTCTCCAAGACATCACATGTGGTAGTTTAACAGTGGGATGGGCAATTTTCTGAATAAGAAGCAACATTCATCCTATTTTTAATGATGTATGAGAAATTTAACCTGAAATGTTATAATCATAGGCATGCAAGGTAAAACAAAAATGCATGACATACAATGGTAAAATATGAAATGGTAGAAACTGCAGACCATAATTCAAATGACTCGCTCAACATTATTTTGAACATTGCAATTAGTTTTGATATTTTAGTTAATTGCAGTTGATTCTAAATATTTCACCAGAATTAGTAGTAAAGTAAGTAAAGTTCCTTCAAGACCTATATAAGATCCAAAATGTTGATGCTATCCCCGTTTTGCGAGCTTTAAGCGGAACATGATATCATCTCATCTGGACGAGACACTGCTTTGTGGTAGGTTTACTTTCCTGCCAGGACATGGTATTCAATTCAAATGTGGGTGAGAAAACAATGCACATTATCTACCTTTCCCGAGGGTTTGACATTGACATACAAGTCGCCATAAGGCCTCAGTTATAGTAAAACTGTTTTTCACGGCGCCCGTTTCACTGCAGAGTAGCGTTACAAAAACGTCATTATAGTGCAACGGCTACAAAACAAGATGGTGCTGACACGAAGAAAGAAGCTAGCTTTGTTGGTGTGATGGGGTAGAAGAAAAAATAAGAGTTCAAAGCATTTGTGTGCACCCAATTAATGCGAGAAGAGTATTCCATAGTGAATATCATCACTTAATTCCCCAACTGCGGGAGGACGACAACCTACTTCAGAATTAAACAAACCACCATGCCCTTACCATAATTCGACACGCTCATTTCAAATATGCCATCCATTTTTCTTAAAAGCTGTATTTAGTTGAAGTTATTTTTTTGTAATTTGGATTCCCACTTTGATATTTTTAGAATGGAAGCAACGTCGCCATTCTTTCTCGCTCGGAACACGAGTGAGCGGCTACAAAATAAAGCATGCTATGTTTTTGCGGCGCTTGTGAACTGCAAATAGTGCAAATATTTTTAGAACGAAAGCGACGTCGCCATTCTTTCTCGCTCAGAACACGAGTGAGCGGCTACAAAATAAAGCATGCTGTTTTTGCGGCGCTTGTGAACTGCAAATCGTGCGGACACAGTGTCACTATAGGAACTTTCACGCGATCTCTCATGTGACAATACCAATTAACTTGTGCATTGTTTTGGAGACGACCATAAACAGTGTAAATGCACCGCAAGACAGTTTCACTATAAATGAGGCCTAAGGAATCCACAGAGGATCTTCAAATTATTCACTCAGCAGCCACTGTTCCATTCAGGTTTAAGTTTAATGCGATAGAGAACTTTTATTGTAATCTTATCTCTGCTAAATTTGAAGTTCTTTCGTCTGAACAAATAAAAACATAAAACCCCACAATCAAAAAGAGATTGCAGATGTATCCACAGGAATGATGCCAGAGCTACTAACCAACTTTCCACCCCTTTTCATTGCCCAACTTACATGTATCCAACCCTTGCAGTTTGTGTGCCATGTTGTGAGGAATGCTACTACTACATTTGCCCATCCATTGATTCCACGATGAAGCTGCAGTAAAAAGTCCTTAGCAACGAGACAATACTAACTTAACATTAATCCAAACAATTTTTTTTCTGTTTTTTTTTATTCATATATTATATTACCATGTTTTATTCAAATATTTTCAGAACAAAACTCATGGGAGCCCGAAAGAGCACTACACTATAAAATAGATAGTTCTGTGCATAAATTAAGAGCTTCACGTGTAACACGTTTGTGGCATCTCGGCTCATGGGTTCATATTCTATCTATTTATGTTTTGGCTTAAAGAATTAATCTATGATTTTAAATTCATTTTCCTATCACCACCAAATTGGGTACTACAGCATTTTCTGCAGAGAAGCAAACCTATGGCAGACCAATGTCCTGAACAGGAGGTGATTTAGAAATCCAGTTTCATTGTGAGTTTCACTTCACCATATTACAATTGGGATAGATCTTTCCACATTTAAGGACTTAAAGGCCTTGAAAGGAAATTCATTTATTTGTCTGATGTAACAAATAGTAACATAATAATATGCAGGACTTTACATGCCTATTTGCAGGTACACTGAAGTTTGAACTGGCTTTCAATAGTAAGTAAATGTTACCATTTACATCCATAAATAAGGCTAAAATGCCAGCTGAAATTACACACACAACAAAACATTTCGTTTACAAATATGTTCAATTTTGTTATTCTGCTCTCGATTCTGAATCTGCATAGTGGACTGATCACAGTGCAGTACGGTATATTGCTTCGATCAAATTTATTAGAAATACTTGATTTTCATGACAAGAGGTTCATATTGCCTTTAAATAAATATATTTCTTCCTGTTCCCTTAATCTCAGAAGCAACATGATACAAATGGGCTTTTGTCATTTACATCTATCGCCGACGCTCATTCATCAATGATGGCTCTTCCATGGAAGCAAAAAAAGTTGACAATTTGGGAGGGAACAGTTTCCTACTAATAACCCGAAGAACTTATACTTCTAGTAGACGAAAAAGAAAGGTAATTCTAGTTTTGTATCAGAAATACCAAATATGGACACGGTGAGGGCAAATGAACAAATTTCATCTGGAAATGCTTTGCTTAGCTCAACTTGCGACCTGAACTTTCAACCGTTTCCATACTTTTGGTATGAAGATCAGAATAAATAGGTGAGGATCTGGAAAAGTTGGTGATGTACATAAATATGAGGAACATTACTGCCTATTGTTCTTTCATACATAGTATGTCAACAACCAATTTGCCTGGATAGTAACACTGAACATTTCTAAAGCCATACTGTATCAATGAGTCAAAGCCATCATAAATCAATAAAGGACCTCGGTAGTAGTATTGCTTGGCATTGCAGTTTATCAGAGTAAAAAATTATTTAAAAAAAAAAATGATTTTTGTAAAGAGCAATGTAGTCCAATATGCATTCGTCGAACTCACAGATTCCCTGAACAAAAGTTGTTGCCCCAAACTGTTCCCTTTATCTTCTTTGTATTTAGTTCACGCATTCATCGAACCTTTTCACGAATTCCTCAAACAAAATCTGCTGGCTAACCATTATAATTATGTGAAAGTTTACTGTTTCAATTCGTCTCTTCAATGGCCAGCAAAAGACCCAAATCATTGAGTAGCTCAGTCTGCCCGATATTTTGAAAACCAGGAGCATTGGTCAAGTAATATTTGCGAATGTAATGTCATTCTGTATACTGTAGGTTGTGCCAATTTATGGGCCTGTATTGTATAACCCATCAAACAGTTTTCACCTGCCTGGCCAAGGTGTTGAATGAAATCTCAAATCACCACCCTCTAGCCCAGGCCTCATTGTGCCTGTCATTCCATCCCATCCAATCATATTCATATGCTTCATAATCCAGACTAACAATAAATCAATGACCAAACTTCCAAAGACAAAGAGCGCGTGGACATCCCTAAAATTAGACATAGGCCCAGGGTTGATGATACAATTGAGATTGGGATGCAATAAAGTTTTACTGCCTGTTCCATTTCCATTCAAAATTCTTTCTCCACTCTGGTTTTTAGTCATTTTGGTTGTCTCTCTTTACAAAATTGCGTTTCACATAGTCCCCGAATAACAGATTCTTCAAACAATTATTTTTCTCAACCCAAAGAGTTTGACGAATGCGTGTTGGACTGTAAATCAAACTAAAAAGAAAAGAAAAATAATTTACACAAATTAATAAAATACTGCAGCCATGAATTGAAGCATGTTATACAAAATTTTTTTAATATATAAAATTAAAGAAAACTCAAATAAAAACAAGACTAAATCTAACTTTTGTTGTAGAGAATCTGATAATCTTATTTATCTTTATTTTCACTCTTGAACTGCAACATTTCAACCAGTTGTTACCAAATTGCCAAGTTTCTACAGAAGAAAGAACAATACAGTAGACAACATCAACAATGAAACAGAAATCTCCATGACCACAAGTTTATTTTTGAATCTAAAAGTTTCCTTACTCAATGAGCCATATGTAGTTTATGAAGGAACTAACTTTCGTACTTGCCTACACGCGAGAAAAATACTCTCCCCTTATCCCCTTAAATACATACATTGCTTAAAAAATAAAAATCTGAGAAAGCTTGTTAATTTATATAAATGTTAATTAAAGGTATGCCAGAATACCTGCCACGTGGAAGGGGAGGGGAAAAAAAGAAAGCAAGGTGGGTTTAAAGAGTGTGTATGCACTCACTATTAATTTTGTGAATACTGATCAGAGTTATAAAGACTACAATATAGGTTTTTCTATTCTCCTAAGTTAGAACCTGAGCAATATCTTTCCACATCAACCAACTGGTGATAATATACAATAGACAAGGCAAAATCTATTTCCTGAACTTTTCTTAGCTCGGGTCCACCTGAAAACGAATTTTAACCACTTGCTATGGTAACTTGACCATTTCCTGCATTTAAATCTGCCTATTCACAAACATATTACCATGCTACTTGAAGACATATCTGGAACACATTACACCACATACATGTATCATAAACAGTTAAAAAATTAAATGACTAACTTATTGCGAAAACACAAATTTCAAACTTGTTGGGCATTGGCTTCCCTGAATAGATCACATTTAGGCCTCAGTTATAGTAAAACTGTCTTTTGCGGCGCCCGTTTCAATGCAGAGTAGTGCCGCAAAAAAAGTTATTATAGTACAACTGTGTTAGATGCGGCTACAAAACAAGATGGCGCTGACACGAAGACAGAAGCTAGCTTTAGTGCTGTGGTGGAGGATGTTTTCTCGGTGCTCGTGAACTGCAAGTCATACGGACACAGCGTCACTATAAGAACTTCCACGCAATCTCTTCTGTCACAGTACTAATTAACTTGTGCATAAACAGTGTAAAATGCGCCGCAAGACAGTTTAACTAAAAACGAGGCTTTAGAGTGCGTAAAATTTTAATTAACAGGAATTAAACATTCTGTTTTCATAATTAGAATAAGTCACTATTCTACTACATACCCTAAAATTCTGATGCGCTTTATCCTTTTATTTTGCATACCGTTGATCTACGGTCTCATAAGAACATCTGAACACTGCTTCTGTGCGCGCAAGTATATTCTACTAAACTGGTTCCAATTACATTTTAAAAACTTACGAATTACATTGACTCTCAATCAGACTTGTACATAAACATATGACATGAATATGAGAGTCGAGGCCTTTCAGCTTTTAATTTCCAATAAATGCCCAAGTCACCCACTCCATATTATCTAAATGTATAGAACATTTAAAGGAAAGTTCCTTCAAGACTTACGAGGCCGGTGGAGCCAGAGCTTATCCCCATTTCCGCAGCATGAAGTAGAATCTATCATAGGTTTACTTCGCAAGTATTATATGCCAGCACCTGACTGGCACCGGGGTGAGAAAAGGTAAAATGGTGTAAAGCGTCTCTCCGAAAGACACAACATGGTTACCTGGAGTGGAACCAAAGACCCTTGGATTAGAGTCTAATAGTCTAGTCATTCTGCCACCAAATCTGAATTCTAACCAAACTGAAAATTATAAACATATCATTCAATTTTATGACTTCTGTATTAATTTACAAATTAATGTTGCACGGATTAAAGGGAAATCTTTCCATTAAGAATATGACACATTAGACAGACATTAACGAGATGAGAAAATGGGAACTTTAAATACATTTCTGCATTTTGAATTCTGTAAATGTGAAAATGAGTTAAATTTGTCAGTCCTGTAGTAAGAAAATGAACACAAGTTCGTCACACTCCTCTATTCTCACAAGAACAACACAAGGTCAAGCACTCGACACAACTCTGTAGAACTGAAAGCATTCAGTCATTTGGCATCACATATGGCAATATAAATAGTGGTTCATCATAAATTGAATCCATAGTCAGCATTTCAGCCCAACCCTGAAACTGTCCGTCTCTGTCGTAGCACCCATTGACTCCTTCCATGTCTTCACCATGCAGTCGATCCACCTGCTCAGCTGTCACTGGTATGGGCTGTGGTGCTGCATAGTCCGAGCTAGTCCAGTCGATGTTGCTGTAGTCCACTGGTGGTAGACGTGACAGAATCTGCTCTTCTGTCCAACGCTCTGACACAGGCACATTGACATCTGGCAACTTGGATGATGATGGAAGATGACCAGCTGCTTCCATATTTATTTCTCTTGCATCTGGTGGGCTAGCAGAGGGTCCAGAATCCAGCTTGTCTTGGCGAGTTGGGTAGGCTGGAAACCCAACTTCATAGGGAGAGTGAGTAAATGTAGAACCACAATCAACCAGGCCCATGGGCTGCTCCTCCTGAGATTCTTGGCGCGAATGTAACAGACTGGATTCGTACTCATCTTCCCCAGGGGTTGGAGTTACTGACGTTTGAAGAAACCTTTCAATGTATTCACTTTTGGTTTGGGCCAGCCTCTGACCTTCCGTAGATGGTTCATTGTCTGGAAGGGCAAGGCTTCCTTTCTTTTTGCGCCCCCTGCGCTTCACCCCTGTTGGAAGAACTGTTTTCTGAAAATCAGATTCTTTTTGAATTTGGTTAGTTCTAATTTGAGCAATGACTTTTGTGCCCACAGCAGTTGCAGACTTCCTCTGCATATGTTCAATCAACTGTTCAGTGGTTTTAACTCGATTTATTTTTTCTTTCACTGACCTAGATTCAGTAGACTGCATAGACATACGCGAGTCAGAACTCTCATGATGCAGTGGGTTTGTTTTTTGGTTAATTCGACCTGGTAATGACGAAAGCTCTGGCTCATCTTGTAAGCTCACTCTAGAGGAAGATTCTATGGCATTCTTATTTGCATTTAAATTATCAGAAACACTTATGTCAGACTTAAATTCATTTTTCTTAACAACAGAACCATTTATCACATCTACTCTTGTGCGTGTAGTTGCTGAAAGACTTGGAGATGAAACGTTGAGACGAGGTTGTTTAGAATGATGAAGTTCAGAAAATGCATCCGTGAAATCTTCTGAATTTCTGGTACTACTGCGCGTTCGTTTGCGGTTGGCAACATTTGTTTTAGACACATTTCTTTGATCAGTAGGCCTATTTGCTGATTTTGATGACTTCATGGAATGGTTAGCCTGTGTATGATCCAAGTTAAAATTGCGCTCATTTGTTGAGCCGGCTTGGCTATTTTGTGGACTACCAGAGTCTTGTTGGGTATTCTCTCCATCACCAATCAGCCTGTCCTGACTGTTCTCACAGACAGCTGGAGGCGTTGCTGGCCAACTCAGGTTGGAATCCTCATTAGGGTTAATACTGGCAGATTTGGATCCGCCGATAGGCATGGGGGACTTGGCCCCACTAAAGTATCCCTTTGGTTTGGGGTCTTGCTGAGCGAGCTTGGAGGTTGGGAGAGGAGCCTTTGTACAAGGCTGAACTGCAGGGCTTCTGGTACCAGGAATCTTCAGGCTCTGTGGTTGCCTGGCCATTGCAAGGGCAGGTGAAGACTGGTTCTTGTTGGGGGTGCTGCATCGTGGTATGACAGGAGAGAGACCAGGACTCACCCTCAGAGAGCCCTGATGGCCATTTACAAGCGGGGAATTGGGGACTACCAACAATTTCTTCCATGACTTTACCAAATTTCTGGCCCGCTTAGCAGTGGTGGGATTTTTGCTGACTTTGCGCACATGGTTGATGTCCCGACCAAGGCGAGTTTGCTGACAAAAAGAGAAACAAAAAAGAATAAATCAGTAATCTGGTACATTACATAAATCCTTAGATGAACAGTCAAAAGTTAAAGTGAGTGAAGAAAAAACAAAAAACAAGCAGTTTCAAGACATGTAGTGCAAATTATTTTTATGCGCTATCCCCCATACTGAACTTTTATAGTGCCATCTTGTTGAAACTTGAAGCTCTCGTCAGAGTATGCTAAGAAAAAAAATAATTTCACTGAGCTAGAATTTTCATTATCTATTGAACTCTTATTAAATTCAAAAATATGAAATGACGGATCATCTCGTAGTCGATGTGTGCTGTCATTGCTAGCCCTCAGAGGCACCAATACGCCCCCTCAGCCGATTAGATTCCCATACTTTCATTTTTCCTGTTCTTGCGCCTCCCGCGAGAAAGTAAAGTTTAAAGGTGTTTACAGCTCAAATCTAGAGTAACTTCCCTTTCCACCTGTCTTTGTTTGAAGCAAATCAGCTGAGTAGTTGAAAGCTATGATTTTATACTTTTTTACGCTTAATTTTCCCTATGACTCATGAAATTTCATGTTTCTTAGATATGCTACAGATTGTGTATGATGGGGACACGTATAGACATAGATTTATTCATACAAGAAGCAAGTTCTAGATTGGCCTACTAACAGTTCGAGTGACGAGGAATGCGAAAACGAGGAGAATGAAAACAAAAAGGATGATTATGAAACAGAAGTTTTTTTCCAATTCGGAATTTTTTTTTAATTAAACATAAACAATTCATACAAAATCATACATTTTCTTGAAGTGTGTTCATTTCCCTTTATTTTAAAATCAAGTCTGTCATTTTTAACAAATATATTATATATATATGACCCATTCTCAAAAGGTGACCTCGTTAAATGGGCCTACTAGAATTTGCTCTAATAAGTTAAATAAAATA
>JBDFRD010250672.1:0-11113 GCA_039654405.1 Bullina lineata
ATAGATAGATAGATAGATAGATAGATAGATAGATAGATAGATAGATAGATAGATAGATAGATAGATAGATAGACCGATAGATAGATAGATGGATAGATAGATACATGTAGATGTAGATAGATGAATGGATGGATGGATGAAGGATAGATAAATAGATAGATACATTGTAGATGGATAGATTAAATGGTTCATTATTCTTATAAATGTTCCTAACCATTATAAGGTTGTAAGTCCTGACATTGTACTTTGCAAATGCAACTATAGGAAGAAAAACTTTAGACAAGAAAAAATATTATACCATTGCTATATTAACTATTTTATTATCGCTCTTTTCAGAACTCCAGAAAGAAAATAGTAGTCTTACTAAAGAAGTAAGCATGTTGAAACTTGCCACCCCTCAAACACTGACGAGCGAGAACGCTTTGTTGAAGAATGAAATTGCAGTTCTCAGTGACGAAAACCAGAAACTGAAGGTAAGTATTTTTTAAATTCCTATGACCAAAAATAAAAACATAAACAGTTTTAAACAGCTCTGAAAGGTAATAAAACGTAGGGAGAAAATGGAAAGGCAAAAAGACAGAAAGAGAAAGACAAGAATTTAATATGTATATATATCGTTGTAAAAGATATCTTGGCTTTTTGTGATTTGCTGAGTAAATATAAGTGCAAAAGAAAAACGGGAAACCCCACGTAAAAGTAATCTTAGCCCCCCACCCCCTCCCCCAACCGTTTTTTTTTCATGAGACACATACACACACACACTCCACAGCTTGCGTTTAAATCCCATTTACTCTTCTATAAAAGGTAGATACAAATACAACGGATTTGATAAGTAAATTTCACATGTACCATGTTCACAGTAATTTCAGTGGTATGTCATTCGCTTTACTGATGACACTATTATTCCTAAAGGATAGGCCTAGATCTACATGCAGAGGCGTGTTTTCACATATATTAAAATAGCACATTTAAAGAAAAATCATATGAGTTTATATTACATGTATTATTGTGGTGTTCTTTGTTATACAATCATCAAGCATCTGGTATGTTCCAATAAATTCTCGATAACATTACATTTACTTCATCTTGTCACTTCAGTGAAAGATACATGTATTACCAAGAATCACACGATTCTCAATTAATTTTCACCTGACCTTGTCCTCCCCCCCCTTTTTTTTTCCTACTAAACCACCACACATACCTCACTCTCTTCTTGACATAAACAGGTTCACAATCAGAGGTCACCTATCAATACGCATGGATAGGAAAATTAGGAGGGGCTGAATATCCTTACGTAAGCTCTCCTCCCTCTCCTTAGGAAGATGGCGCGGTGGCTGACCGGTTAGAGCATCGGATTCCTAATCCAAGGGTCCAGGGTTCGAATCCGGGAGGTGACCATGTTGTATCCTTGAGAAAGACACTTTACTACACCTAGTGCGAATTGGGTACAGGCATATTCTGCTGGGGAAGTAAGCCCACGACAGACTAGCGTCCCGTCTTGGAGATGAAGTAAAAATCATATGTTCCACTTCACGCTACCGAAACTGGGATGAGCCCCAGCTCCATGGGCTACATTGGCCTTAAAGGAACTTTACTTTTTTACTTTTACCTCTCCTTAGGAGTTGATCCGGAGTGCAGAGAGCCATCCTCAGCTGCAGGAGGAGGACCATCTGGCCAGACTGACCAGAGACTTCCTGCGAGAACTGTCGAACCTGGATGCTGAAGAGTCCTTGCTTCAAGAGCAATCCTCCCCGTCTCCCACAGCGCACGGCAAGAAAGACCCCCTTAGTCCCAACCCCCCAAGTGACACAATAAATGGCGAGGTGTAAATATGATGTTGAATTGTGACTTTATCATTCACGTGTTCATTACTTTTGTTGATGTTGAGCTTTGTTTCCTATCCATCCCATAGTTTTGTGGACCGTTGGGGCGCCACAGGTGATCTGGCAACCAGCATCCCCCAATCCTCTCGGTTTTGACTTCCTGGTTGTCTCGCTTAACCTCAATCCGTCCATTCTGAGATGTTGTCCTCCCATCTCTTACTCCGTCTGTCTCCCCTTCTCACTCCATCCACGGTGCCCTGCAGGAATGTCTTGGCAAGCCCTGATGATCTCATGACATGCCTTTACCATCTGAGCTTGCGTCTCTTGACCAAAGTCAACAGGTCTTCATAGGGCATATCAACTTGTCTGATTCTGTTCCCAACTTCTTCATTCGAGATTTGTTTAATAGGCCGTAAAAATGAGCGAAGAGTACAGATTTGTGTATGATTATTATTTTGGCTACAAAAAAGTGATGTAAGCTTGTACAAAATACATGTACTGTGTATCTGGAAACATAAATACCGGTACGTATTCTGATAATGCTTGCATGGATTATGCCGTATTCCAGCATTCATTAATAGGTTCCTTGTCAAATATAGGGAAACCAAAAGAGGAGCATTTCTTCATGGGCAGGACCAACCCCTGGCTGTGAGGAACAAACACATAGGACAGTCTGTCAACAGCAGAATCCAGCATTGTTATACAATACAAGAACATGCAATATCATGAGCTTCGAGAGTAGGTACTATCTATGGTTATTTTTGTCTCTTACAGACAATGAAAGCAGCTACAAAAAATCTGCGCTGTTCCTCTCTCGGTCATTCTAGTTTCATTCCAATGGAAAGACATGGTCAATACTTAGGAACTTAGTCTGACCTGCTGAAAGAGAGTGCGACGTTCATGGGTAGAATTTTGACATTTTTCCTAGACAGCGGCACTTGTCTATTCTTGTACGATTTTAGACTGTCAACGGATATTTAACACATGTAACGTACACAAGGGTTCTCCGATTTTATAGCTCATCTCCAATACTTGGTACTATCATGTGTAAAGTCATAATACAGAGGGTGTGGTGCATTTCAGACTCCAACAGAGGCTGTGCAAAAAGAATGTGCAGGCTATCTCAACAGCAGATCAACATTCCATCATAACCTTCTTAGTTCACGGCCAAGGCGGTCAAAATGGTAAGACTTACACTGTGATAATGTAATGAGGTGAAACACCTTGAATTCTTTTTACTTTGTTTTTGTATCAATCAGTCAGTTATATGGACCAGCCTTATATCCAAGTTGACAGATAACACAATTATTGAATATTCCGGTACACTCAAATATTTCTATAGCATCACGAGTTATTTCAATAACAATGCTTAAATGCCATTGTGCTATTTGCACTTTTGTCTTAAAATAGGGCTCCGTCATTGGCAATGATTTTATCTCATGTAAATATTTAATACATGAAGAACATAATAAAACAAAAACAAACGTTCATCACATTTTCATCAAATGGTCACAACTGTTTTGTTTATGCACAGAGCAGTTATATAGTACCACTTTTTGAAACAGGCTCATTATACCATTAACATTCACAAATGCTTCTAGAGCTGCTTTCATTTCTTGTGATGAACAATGAAAATCATTTGATGGAAATAGTTCAAATAAAAACAGAATAATGTTATATATGCACCAAATTTTATTGCATTCTTTGGGGAGTTTTTTTAAACATTTTCTGAGTAGGCCTACTTCATTAAGCCAGATAATTACTGCTTTGCATTGATTAGGCAAATTATAAATTTAAAGTTAAATGACATTTACAAAAAATATTATCACAACACACACACAAATAATAACCACACCATAAAAATCTTTGTTTTGACAAAAAAATTAATAAGCATGTTTAAGACAAAAAAAAGAGGATGTGATCCCTTATTTTGGAATGCTTTTGCTGTATCAATCAGATTACAAAAAGAAGGAACATATTTCTGATAAAATATGACACTAAGAAAACACAATGTTGAGTACACAAATCTCTCCTCTCTTTCACAATTATGCAGGGTCATCACATTCGTTGGGAAAAGCAATAAAATATAAATATATAAATATCTGTATACTTCAGCCATTTGTATCTCAGCTCACAATTAGCAAAAAGAATAGTTGATGATAAAAGGGAAACTACAGTTTTTTCCCTTTTCACTTCCACTACTGTCCCCACAATTGCTACTTGACATACAAAGACAAATTAACCACAATTATGATTGAATATTAAACATCAACTAAAATAATATATGAATATTAGAGCATATTGATGCGGCCCTATGCTCCACAAGGAGCCAAGAGGATAAGTCAACTAAGTCATAGCTTACTGATATGAGGTAGGTTTGGCAAGTGATAACACCCATCAAAAGGCTTGAACTTATTTATGGCAATTAACTGTGTAGGCATGAAAAATTAAAAACAAAAAATAGCCTATGAAGTAATACCAATCACTGATACATTGGCAGTCATAATACAAGTACCAAAGGTCACTATTGATTCATATCAGTAATCTTGACTATGCAATAATGATAAAAATAAGATTAAAAAACAAGGATAAGTGCCAATCATGGTCAATAGCACTGATTGCCTGTACACAGTAGGGACTTTACCCTATGAACAAAAGTTATTATACAAATTATGATATGCAATCCATGTTTTAACGCATTGAGACTGGGAGATAAGGTGGGGCTTATTTGTTATATGTCTGTTTCTGGTCCATTTTGATGACATAAACTGAACAAGCTGCTTGCTAAAGATGCAACAAAGGCCCTATCTGTGGAGCAGTAATAGCATATTACCCTACATTTAATGCTCAGGAACCACAAAGAGTGCATCCCCCTGGTGAATTCAAACCAAAAGGTCAACAGACTGAAAATAGAGGCTTAAGAAACAAAACTCGAGTTCCCCAACATACTGAATCCACAAAACATCTTTTATTTTGCTGATATTTGTTTATAAATAAAAACTGAGGTCTGTAATACCAGTACTGACTACATCAACTGTTCTTCTCCCTTCCACAGCTCATCTCTAGTCAATGAACCATTACTTCTAAATAGTGAATCTCTCTTAGAATAAAATGATGAATCTTAAACAGTACAAAAACAAAGTATTTAGGTTTACACGTTAACATGGCAACAACTGTAGAACAAATGAATGGTAAAATAATCCCCTGATGATTCATGAATCTACTTTTGTGGGTGTGAGGCGTGGTGGGTGAAAAGACATTTTGAATTGTCACAAATATGCACAACTGAACCATACATGGCAGATTTGGCTCACAAAGTAAATGTTCCTCCTCAGGATAAGGAACAATCTCAAAGCAAATGTGAGTCACCGGTTGATATCAGCAAGCACCAAAATAAAGATAAAGACTTGATTATCATCAAAACTTCGATCATATAAAAATCAATGTACTATTTTTGTCTGTTATTCTTCATCATTTCTTCACATATCACTGCCGTAAAACAACATAATATAGTAAATGCTACTTCTTCCTTTTTTTCCTGTAATTTGATGATAATAAGCCTGGGGCCTTGATGAAAGCAGTGATTCCCTTAGCTGGCTGCGCCATAAAACCTCATGGCAACTGAAGAGCTTTGATTGGATAGTAAGTACAAAGTAGAGTCAAAATCAACATCTGGAATCTATCAGCATGTTGGGATATTTTGCCGAAGAAAAGACAAAATTCGCTGCCATGAATCTTCTTGAGCATGAGCGTGTTCCTTTGGCTGCCCGCCAAACTTCATTTTAAAACCTGAAATAAAAAAAAGAGAATAGCGTGCTTTGATTATAAACACTAATTAAAATCATGATAATTATTTCCCAAACTACATGTATGATATCATACATTGTATATCGCATACCATGTAGCATATAACACTACATGTCTTCCCAAAGTGACAACACAAAAGAACAACCACTCAAACTGTTTGTATTCTAAGGTGACAAATAAATGTAACAGAATGATTAAAAAAGGAGAACTATATATTATTCAAAATCATAGTTCTCACAAGCGACTTTTATTCTTACATTTTCATCTTTTCTGTAACATTCCCCTCTCACTGTACATCATAAAAAAGAAATTTAATACGAGGACAAACTGTCCACAGCCTACCCATTCCTCTGTTGATTGAAGTATAGCACAAAGCATTGTAAGGTGGCTCCAATAAATGGCCTGCTCCAGGATAGGTCACCACTTCTATGTCTTTTCTTTTCTCCTCTGGACAAGCTTCTAACAATAGCTTGTACACCTGCGAGTCCATTTGATAGTCGTCCAAACAGACCAGCCATAAGTGTTTGGCTGAGCCTTGCCAAATCTGTCGAAAGAGAGAAAGATAAGTTTTGTATTCAATGTTCTGAATCTTTATTAGTTTTCTTTCATTTTTTTTGCGAGGTGTTTGAATCTTGTTTGAGATCAAAATGCATATTAACATATTTCTGTTGTGAGTTTATAGCTAGAATTGTCGTTTCAGCATTCTTCATAAACGCCAATGGACCATTAAAATATTGCTGTCAAGGAAACAAAGTGGATATTTAAAAAAAAATAATACTATGACACATAAAAGGAAGATCAGTTGCGCGACACATTTGCACCAGAAATAAAACATGCACTATTCTTAGCCATACTGACTGTGAGTGAGACAACTATAAAACTGAAGGAATAAAACAAATATTTTCAGAAACCCATAAGAAAAAAACTCAGGAAATCAACTTGTGCAGAAAGAAACAAAGCTCAGAACTCAATCTTTATTATAATCAAGTGCATGTCATTGAGCTGTCTTGCAGATGTCAGAATTAGATTCCTGCTTATATCACCATTCAAGGGGAAAATAACTGGTTTACATTGATATAATACAACATAAAGAACAAAAAGAAAGAGTCAGAAGCATAACTTTTTTCCAGGGATGATTATGAATCCACATCAGAATGCTATTCAAATGTCAAGTGCTATACAACAAAATGCAGTTTTATATAAGAGCTTTTATATAACAGCTGCCATAAAAACAGCAGCACTAATAAAAAACAAAAATTGAAGTCTATGGGCTTGTCGAAGAACTATTCTGCAACACCGGCAAACTACCAACCTCATCAGCAATATTGCACTAACTCACATACGTTGAACAAAACTCAACTCACTTCAATCCAGTGAATAAAAAGTAAGAGATAATACAGACACACTAAGGCATATGCATGACTCACGGGGATCAATTCACCAGGTTCTGGATACCCTGCCCTCAGATCAAAACCATCATCTCCTGAGGTACAATTTGCAAATGCAAATCTGAAAAACATTAAAAAAAGTATTATTATACAAAAGAATTCAAGCAATTTGAGAAGCAAAGCCACCAAATGATTATTCCCTTATATTGTAGTAGAAAATAGTTAATAAAAACAAAAAAATATGGCTGAATACCAAAAGCTCTACAGTTAAAGAAAAAAAAACATTTCCCAGAATTCACTCCCCTTATTTATTTACTTGATAATAAATTAGTCAACATTCCCTCAAGGCCTACAAGGCTGAATTAGCTGGAACTTATCCTGCTTTCAGTAACGAAGCAAAGCAGATCATAATAGATCACCTCCAAGACAGAATGCTGGTCTGTCATAGGTTTACTTCTCCGACAAAATATGCTAGCACCCAATTCACAACTGGGTTGAGAGAGAAAAGAAAATTAAGGTACGTATTGTTCGCAAGTAAAACATACAAAAATTGGTTGCCATTAGGATTTGAACCCTGAACCCCAGGGACTGACAGTCTTAACCATGTTACAGAAAAATTATATAATTGTAAAATTAAGAATGAAATTACTATACACTTTTATTTTCGGTCTGAATTCAAGATAACCAATCCCTATTATGACATTGCCATTTTTAATATGGTTTATATAATAGCATGGTTCAAAACTTTTTTATTCATAGAGTTTTCGGTGAAAATCTTTTGCTGAAAGCCATTTTAATTCACAAGTCTGAATATGAATTCTCAAAATTAATAAACCATCAGAGCAAACCTTTGATGTCATTTATTGCTTTCTTTTTAGATGTTGATCACACGTAAGGGTTTTGAACATGATATAGAAGTGTAGTCCAAACGATACTACTACTAAAGGTCTCAGTTTTTTTTTTATTTACCATGATATAAAAGAGGAATGTTCTACTGTTCCTGACAGGATTTTTGTAATAAAGTTCCTTCAAGACTTGTATGGTTGAAAGAGCCACATGGTATATTGGTTTCAACAGGGTGAATGAGATAAATGATATTAGATCATTTCCTAGATAGAATCTAGTTTGTACGTGCTTACTTGCCATACCTGGCTGGGGAGAGGGTTAAAAATTATAAAAAAGTGTTTTCTTTAAGGATGCAACGCTAGAATCTGTACTTATAGAATTCAAACCTATGGCTATAAATTGGGTAGCCTAGCACAGCCATTCAGGTGCACTAAAAGGTTCATCTAAAACTTATAATAAATCTACAATCTTTGTACACATAAGTCACAAATAGGAAACTGCCGAGCACAGAGAACTGTGCTGATTCTAGTAAATGTATAAAAATACGATTCTAGATCACCTCCGAGACCGGACACTAGTCTGTCGCAAGTTTACTTCCCCAGCAGAGTGGAAAAAGGAAAAATTCAGGAAATCAGCTTGTGCAGAGAGACACAAAGCTCAGAACTCAATCTTTATTATCAGGTGCACTGTCATTGAGCTGTCTTGCAGGTGTCAGAATTAGACCCCTGCTCATTGCAAAGGATACAGTTCAGTCTCAATCAAGATTCAAACCCATGACTATTGGATTCTGAATCAAACACTCATACAATTCAACAATAGTAGGCTTGATGGGGATGCTGAAAAATAAAAATTCCTCGAAAATACTAAAGGAAAAGATACACATAGGAAAACTTCGATTTCTTCATTTGAATTCAAACTCACTCTCCATGTTTGAGAAGAACTTCATTCTTGTACATGAGGTCACTCAATCCGACAAAAGGATATCCATTGATAGCCACGACAGCTTTTACCTGGAAAACACGATGAAAAATTCTTTACATTAAAGGAAGGAGAGGAAAAAAACAAAAGAAACCATTGTGAAGTGTTTTTATTTTGCCCTCTCTATTTTTACTTAAAATAAAAGTTGTGTTTATTGTGTATCATGGGTGTGCAGTAAGTTTTGTGGAGATTAAACTTTTGTTTTATTTCATTCTATCTAAGAAAAAAATATGAGTAATGGTCAGCAGCTCAAAACTTTAATCAAACTAATTCATAATTTGTTTGTTTTCTTTAAAGAGCAGGTCCACAATATTTCGGAATTTTGAAAGATAATTCCAATCATTAAAAAAGGCCCGAGTATTTTTTCTCATTTACTTCAATGTACACATGTCTGTAGCTTTATATTTAAAAACTGACACTTGGAATGGACAGAAATTTTGAAAATCAAAAGAAGAAAGTAAATGCATTTACTAAATATAAAAAACAACAACTTTAAAAGCAAAAATAAACAACATTCAACATAATGATAGGCAAACTTACATGATCAGTGTAGGCGCTCATACAATGGGCATATTCAACGCCTTTGGAGACAGCTACAACTCCAATCCCTCCCTTGTGAATTTTTGGGTGGCCAGAAAACCAGGAAACGGCCTCCTGTGACAACAAGCTTCTCTTTAATATATTTTTCACATTTATCAAATTACGTATTATAACTATAATTATACGTCTTTTACTTTTTTGGACTACACATTTTTACAAAAAAGTATTAAACCAGTGGGTGAACTTCATAATGAGAGTGCCTTACGCCTACTGTTGCATATATCTGTCTATACTTAAACATACATACACTAACATATTGAACAGTCTCATAATAAGAGTAGAAAACAAGAAAAGTTGCACAAGAAAAGGATAAAGATTCACGTATGAATGATAGGAAGGATAATACCACTTACACTGGCGTAATATAATATCCGTAACGACATGATGCTTTTGATTCTGAATATATTTACTCATAATGCCGATTCAAGTATGAATATTCTAAAGGTAAAATTGTTCACAAACTCTCTGTATGTCTTGTTCAGAGCAAATGACTTTATTAAAGGTTGTAGCTTGAGTTCCACATTGTCTTTTTCATCCTCGTCTTCTTCTCCTCTCACTGTCTGCCAAACATTAACTATTTTAAAGATGAAATGTCAACACTACAATGAGGAAAATAAAGATTACTATCCCATATTCATAAGAGCGCTGCACACACAAATAACCAAGAATTTTTCTCTTTACATTACATTTATTTCCCTTTATGCAACAACACAAAATGCATTGATGATAGCTGATTGTACGACAATATTCAATAGCCAAAAGGCTCCTTTTCAACTGCCTTTTATAGTCAACTATATAACCCACAAAATTGTAATGTAGCTACCTGAAAGGTTAGGGATGCCATGAAAATGTTACAAACTGTTACGTACAAAACAGTCTATCCAGTAATGTAGGTTTGAAAACACTTGCAACAGGACTCCCTCCAAGTTACCATCAGAGGGACGGAGAAAGAAACAAAAATTCAACTATATAAATAAATTGGGAGTATAGCAGCAAACCCCTCATAAGACATTCACCTCAAAATAGTCAAAATTCTGGGGAACTAGAAATTGGGGCAGATCCTTATATTTGAAGTACGGGAGAGCCAGAGTGGCAAATCCCCTTGAAGCCAGCAGGGCAGCTCTGTATTCCATAAGTCCACCAGATGAACCAAACATGTCAATAACACCCTGAAATGGGCCATCGCCTGAAAGAAAAAAAAAATGTGTTTTATAATTTAGCCTTGGCAAACAAAGCTTATCACCAAAAAATGTGTTTTATAATTTAGCTGTCACCAAAAAAATGTATTTTATAATTCAGCCCAAGCAAACAAAATTTGTCACCAAAAAATGTGATTTATAATTCAGCCCAGTCAAACAAAGCATGTCGCCCTGACAGCTAGTCTGTTGAAGAGAGGGAAGTTAGGCCAAAATTGCTTAGCAATTCGTCTTGAAACACTTTGTAATTAACTCTCTCTTCTCTCTTTTCACAGTAACATAATTGTATACTATATGAAGAAAGAAGAAAAATAGCCTAACAAAAAAGGGTATTTAAACATAATTTTTCTGTGAATACAAAAGAAAGGACAGAAAGAGATAGAGATAAATAGATATATAGAGAGAGAAAGAAAGAAAGAAAGAGAGAGAGAGAGAGAGAGAGAGAGAGAGAGAGAGAGAGAGAGAGAGAGAGAGA